>CABHPH010155543.1:0-47851 GCA_902168325.1 Peromyscus nudipes | reverse complement strand
TAGTCTAGTTTGATCTGGAAATTAGGGCAATCCTCCTGTCTCAGCCTCCCAACTAAAAGGGTTACTAGAAATTAACATGTTCAAGTTATTTTTATTAATGTGTACATATGGGCATGATGTGTGTATGGACACATGTACCACAGCATGCATGTTGAGGTCAAAGTTCAACTTTTTAGAGTCAGTTCTCACTGTTATATGTGTTCTGGGAATTAAAGTCAGATCAGACATGTGAAGAAAGTGCCTTTACCCAAGAAACCACCCCACAGATCTTTATTCTATAATTTTATTTATTTTTTAAAATCAGTCTTGTAATGTTATTATTAGATATTTTCTTAAAGTTTTTTCTCTTGAATATGTTAAGGTTTTAGTTTTTTGATAACTTCATTATCTAAATTCTTTGAATGTCTGAAGTTATTACCTTTTTAGTTTTTGCTGAGTCTGCCTCATGGTACATTTCCTAATTGGGTTTTTACATAGCTGTATTTCATTGAACTTAATTTGTGAGAAATCTAGATTTGATCTGCTAATGTTTTTGCCAGAAAAAGATTCATTTTGTTAATGCTGAACCCAGAATTTGTATTGATCTAAGCCTAAAAGAAAGATGAAAAGTTGTCAAGGGAAGATGCCCTTCATAGAGTATTGGTCATTTTAGTTCATTGTTCTGTTGTTATTTTTATTGTTGGAATGGCATAACTTTTACCCTTTGTGGAGTTTTTCATATTTTTCATGGGCCCAACAATATCTTTTACTTCATTTTCTATGCCGACTTTAATAGGGTAGTGATGTGCCATATGTTTTTACAGCCTGGGTCTGGCACCCTGGATCGGTTGATGAGGGAATGAAGAACTGACAGGCACACATGTGGAAATGTGGGGATCAGATCGTTAAGACTCTCTGATGTAGAAACTCCCAGGCTCCTTTCTTCTAGCCCAGGAAAGTTTGGAGTATGTATTATATACAGTTGAACAGGGACATGGGGTCATCTCATACAGCTGAACAAGGGGCAGGTTTGGCTAATCTTGGTAGGCGCACTCTCTGGAGAAGGGCAGTCTTCGGGCCATAAATATCTATGGGGAGAAAGCTATGGTGGACATTTTCTCCACACACTATCTGTATTTGCCTTTGGACTAGACGAAGGCTTTGCTATTCTCCTAAAACTCACCTGAGGGAGGCTGTGCAGCTCCATTGAACTGAGGCATCGGGGTCCTTGACATAGACGTGCCCATATCAATAACCCGCATTCATTCAGGATTTCACTCACCCTACAGAATTGTAATAGGAAAGTCTTTCAAAATAGCTCATCTACGTTTGTACTTCCAGAAACCAAGTCCAAGTGCACGGTATTGACTTTGATACCCTTTAACTGAACGGCATCCTTCATTTTCAGAGAAGGTAATCAGGTAATTGGTAGTTATAGCACTATCATGTGGGATGTGTGAGTGTTGAGGGGGTGATTTTATTAATGTGATCAACATAGACAAATAACTGAATGTGTTACTTTGGAACAGTGTTAAATAGTTTCACTTATGTGTTTCTACAGTAAGAAAGGAAGGCAACTTTCTAACAAAAATGTCCTTACACTACATTATTCTTCTAAGTCAGTGATTCTCAACCTTTCTAATGCTGCGACTCTTTAATACAGTTCCTCATGTTGTGGTGAACCCTGATCATAAAATTATTTCATTGCTACTTCATAACTATAATTTTGTTACTACTATGAATAGTAATGTAAATATCCGATTTGCAACCCCTGTTATAGGGTTATTTGACCCCCAAAGGGGTTGTAACCCACAGGTTGAGAACCATTGTTCCAAATCAACACCCTCCATTTTGACAACCACTTGGGAAGCATAAAAGGCAGTGGAGTAAATGCCATTTTTCTTGTCATCTGGGATTTCAAGTGTCTGAGAAAAATTCCCTCTCTGCTCATTGTCTTATTTCAAGGAAATACAATAAATTATCCAATTAACCTTAAAATCCTGTGAGCAATTCAGTGCATGTTGTATATATATCACCTTTTGATGGACTCTTCCACTGCCTCCAAGAATCTGTCCCACAGTCTTGGCAAGTTTTCTCATATATCTGTATGTCTGAACAGGTTCAAGAATGGATCCCTTGGGACAGCAGCTGAGAAAGTCCAGGGCTGAGCTGGAGAAAAGTGGATGCTGCTGAAGCATAGAGTTGACAGATTACTCCTGTACCTAGATACCCAACATGGAAATGGCTATGAGTGAAAGAAGAGGGGAGGGGGAAGAGGAGGCAGAGGGTAAGGGAGGGGAGAAGAGGTGGAGGAGGAGGAGGTGGAGGAGGACCAAGAAGGAGGGGATACATTATCTAGAGCACTCAGTTTGAGCAGTCAGCAAGAATTCTACAGTTTGCTTATTAAATCAAATTTCTTTACAACTAGCATGTTACTCTTGAATTATGCCGTAGATTACTTTGTCTCTGCCTTTTGCGAGTTTGGAACTATTTAAGATGATTAGAGCATGTTAAGGAACACATGGGATTTGACCAAGGAACTGGAGAACAATGTTTATAGCCCCCAAATTTGGATGGTTGGTATACTCTGTACAGTATCAACTCTAGAAGAATAAAGTGGCGATTATGTTTGTCCTAGGGCAACAGAGAGGGAAATTGCCTTAAACCAGACTATGGTAGTTAAAGAATAAAAAAGAAAGTAAGATCTAATTAAATGCAGAAATATTTATAACAGAAGATGAAAATTGTAACAGCACAGCACTGTAGGTGCTTAAAACAATGAAGCATTGTTAAGTACCTGATGTAAGTAAATTATCTAAAGTGCCTAAAACAGTTTGCTGTGTTCACTCCTTAGAGACCAGTGCTGCTGATTTAATTATTGCTCTTAATATTATGGGAAATGGAATAAATCTCAGTGAATGACTGAGTCACCTTATAAGATCAAATTTGTAATATGAATTACGCTCAGACGGTACACTCACTTCATTAAAGATCACTGTAATGCAATGCAATGGACTTCCCCCTTAGTCATAAAAATAGCTCTTTTGTAGTTTTTTTCATAAAACTTCTTAATTATGCCTTACATTTTATAGCAAATATAGACACCATACTTATTCTTTTATACTTAATTACAGAAAACTAGAAATTTTTATTTTACACTTGTGATATGCAATTCAGGGATTGAACTCAGAAACTAGATCAAGTACCTAGATGGAAAAACAGCTATCAAGTTTGTTAAACACCAAGGAATGCCAAGAAGAATTGTGTGTGTGTGTGTGTGTGTGTGTGTGTGCACATTCATGTGTACACTCATGAAAGTGTGTCTTTATAGTCAATCCTCTGGATACACGGGGGTTATCTCTAGGACCTCCTGTAGAAAAAAATACCCATTATAGGTGGTCTTTATGGGAAGCCTGTATTTGTATGGGACTTATGCAACCTCCCTGCATTTTCTCAATTATCTCTTGATTACTTATATTGCCCAAATACAATATAAATATTTTGTTAATAGTTATTCTACTATAGTGTCTAAAGAACAGTAGCAAGAACAGAAAGACTATCCTGGAAGGACTTATTTAAAATATATATTTTTTCCAGTTTGATTGAATCAAGGATAACGAATCTTCTGACATACGCAGCCAACTCTACAGTGATCTATTATAGATAATCTAATTGCTTAAGTAATTGCAAATTTAAAAAATTCAATCTTTAGTTTTGCTTATATAATAACAATTTGAACCTAAAATTGCCAACAATACAGTAAAATTTATGCTAATTGTACTTTAAAATCATTATGTTTGTCTTTCCAAATGTGGCAGAAGAAAATATTGAAAATGAGTTGGATATGTGAGCTAGTTTCTCAAGATTACTAATTGTTGAAAATTTGGCTGCTAGTCTTGTTACATTCTGGTTTTATTTTTGTTAGTGTTGTTATTGTTTGTTTTCCCCTTCTCCACTAACCTAGAAAGAAGATTAGTGGTTCAGAGCACATAGGAAAAATCGTTTAATTCATACTGGAATTTCAAAAGAGATGGTCTCTCAGAAAACCCGCATGTATAAACAGGAGAAGAAATTGCAAATTAGTGGGGCAGGAGAGATGACTCACTGGTTCAAAGCACTTATTGCTCTTTTAGATTCCTACCACCCCAGTCAGATCCTAATAGCTACCTGCTTCAGGGGATCAGAAACTCTCCTCGGTGTTCCACGGGCATTTACACACACACACACACACACACACACACACACACACACACACGGCACACACACACACACGGAGATAAAAATCAAAATAAAATACCTTAAAAATAAATCAAATAATTAAAAGGAGGAATTGAAATAGTCAGAAGTGGGGAAAATTCATTTCTGTAAAAAATGGGTGGTTTATAAGGTTAAGCACATAAAACATTACCTAGGACAGAGCTGATTTTTTTAATATGAGTGCTTTTTAACCTCCATCAATGATAGACTCATTAAACAGATGCAAGTACAATCTTTTGATTTGTCTATCATTTTTGTGAAGGCAAAGGAATCTTCTGCATTTTATTATCCAGAAATTTTCACCAACATTGTGAAACTGTTGACTGCAACAGTTTTGAGACTCTCAGGAGTTGCAGGCAGTTGTGGTGTCTCTACTGGGAAGTGTGAATAAATGTATACCGTGGTGACTCCTTCATTGATTTGCAACGGTAAATTAGATGTGTACATGGCAACGGTGACAGGCCACTTTGTGTTTTAAAGCAAAGTTTATTGAAGAACAACTCATATACATTAAAGCAATTTTTAAAGCACACAGTTTGATGAAGTTTGATTCACAGTCAAGATTTGCCACCCTCCCAATTCCCTTGTAACATTTTACAGACAACCCCTTCTGCTGATTTGGCTGCTCAAAGTTAGCTCCTCTCATGCCCCCTTTTACCTCATTTATTAACTACAGGCGGTAGCATTAGACTTGATAGATTATTCCTGGTTGACTAATACCAGTCCTTTTTAATTGTTGAAATTTACTGTGTAGCAGAGACTACAGAATGTCTTGGTAATTGCTTTATACTTTCTTGAAAATAATGTATTCTGTTATTGTTGAGTTGAAAGTTCTTGAAATGTCAAATTCTGATTTTACTCCCTGAGAAATTCCTTGTTTTGAAACAATATACTGTTTATGATGTTTGTACAAGAGATTTTCTTTCACTTTTGGTTTAATGCTGTATCAGTTCTACTTTGTTATTGTGTCTTCTTATATATATCTTGTAAACAGCACCTGTCTTAATATGGTTTTGCTGTCCAAGTCACTTTCTGTCTTTCCATTCGAGTGTTTATGTAGCTGGAGAGTGTTCCAAGAAATTAGATCAGACTACTTGCCAAAGAAAGTAAATAGGAAATAATGATGAAATGATAGGGAAGTGTTTTAGTCCTGTGGCCTCATTGTGATGTAGAGATCAGGCATCTTAGTCTATCTTTGGGAGTATTTCCATAAACCATGGGTTTAAATAGAGGATGGATTAAGGTGAGAGATGAGAAGCATACAGGACTAAACAGTTTGTATCAGCTTGTAGACTGTTGATTGTTATTTCAGTCCTGTTATTGGAGTTGATTACAGAGTTCTGTCCACATGAGGGACAATACAATTCTCATGAGATCATCGATCCTTATTGAGGGACAGTTTTGGTCCCTATTATGGGCTAATTGTTCCCATTTGGCAAAGTAATTTCAATCTAGGATAATTACAAGCCTCCATTGGTTTTAGATCCAGGCTGACATCAGTTTTAAGAAAACGACTGACCATCAATATGGTGGTTTCTCAGAGAATTGGGAATAAATCTACCTCAAGACCAGCAACACCAACCTGAGTCATATACTCAAAGGATGCTCAATCATACCACAAGGACACTTGTTCAACTATGTTCATAGCAGCTTTATTTGTAATCACCAGGAACTGGAAACAACCTAGATGTCCATCAACCAAAGAATGGATAAAGAAAATGTGGTACATTTACAAATGGAGTATTACTCATCTGTTAAAAACAATGACATCATGAAATTTGCTGGCAAATGGAAAGAACTAGAAAAGACCATCTTGAGTGAGTTAACCCAGACCCAGAAAGACAAACATGGTACGTACTCAATTATAGGTAGATATTAGCCATAAAGTAAAGGGTAGCCATGCTAGAATCCACAGACCCAAAGAAGATAAGTAACAAGGAAGGCTGGGGGTGGTGGTGGTGGCATATGAATCTCACTGCAGGGGGGAAGTACAATAGACATAGACATCACAGCTGGACAGGGGGTCTGGAGAGGGGGTAGGTATAGGAACAGGTGAGATCAGGTGAGGGGTGGATGGAGGAAGGGAGAGAGTACTGGGAAAGACAACTAGAATCAGGGATGAGCTAGAAAACCTAGCACAATGGAAGCTCCCAGGAATCTATGAGGGTGACCCTAGCTAAGACTCCTAGCAATGGGGGCTACAAAGCCCAAACAAGCCATCTCTTGCAACCAGGAAAGACTTCCAGTAGAGGGATTGGGACACTAACCCAGTCGCATAACCTCTGACCTACAGTTTGCCCTGCCTACAAGATGTGCTGGGGTAAAGGTGGCACAGAAATTATGGTAGTGGCCAACCAATGACTGGTCCAGCTTGAGACCCATACTATGAGAGGGAACCTACCCCTAACAATGCCTGGACTGCCCAGGAAAGGCTTAGGATAGAACCAAACATGACTGATAAAAAAGGAAAGAAATCAATGAAATAATTCCTAATGATATTCAGCTATACTCATAGATCATTGTCCACTCCAATTGTCGTTAGAGAGGCGTCACCAAGAAACTGATGGACAAAGATGCAAGAGGCCCATAGCCAAACATTAGGCAGACCCAGGGAAATCCTGTAGAAGAGGAAGAAGAAGGATTATGGGAGCCAGAGAGACCAAGGACCCCATGGGAAAACACAGAGAGTTAAGTGACCTGGGCTCATGGGAGCTCACAGAAACTGGACCTCGAACCAGAGAACTTGCATGAGACTGGTCAGGAACCTCTGCACATGTGTTGCAGTTGTGTGGCTTGGTCTTCTTGTGGTACTCCTGGCAGAGGGAGTGGGACTGTCTCTGACTCTGTTGCCTGCTTTTGGGACCTTTTCCTCTTGCTGAGTTGCCTCATCCAACCTTACCGGGAAAGGAGGTACCTAGGTTTACTACAATTTGATATTTTGTGCCTAGCTTATATATATGGAAGGCCTGCACTTTTCTGAAGGGAAAGGAGAGGGAGTGGATGAGGTAGGGGAGAGATTAGGGAAAAGGATTGGGAGGAAAGGAAGGAGGGAGGGAAAAATGTGATTGGTCTGGGAAAGCCCCCACAATAGACTGCTGGCAATAGTCGAGAGGTAGCCCGATCTGACCTACCCTGGTGATAGGATGGCCAAACACCTTGATTGTCGTACTAGAAGCCCCATCCAGTGACTGAGAGAACTAGATGCAGATATCCACGGTCAGGCCCTGGGTGGGGCTCCGGGAGTCCAATTGGCGAGAAGGAGGAGGGTTTATGTGAGCTAGAGTTGTTGGGACCAGGGATGGATGGAATACAGGGACAAGTGGCCAAACAAACGGAAACACATGAACTGTGAACCAATGGCTGAGGGGCCCCCAACTAGACCAGGCCCTCTGAATGGATGAGACAGCTGATTGGCTTGATCTGTTTGGGAGGCATCCAGGCAGTTGGACCGGGTCCTGTGCTCAGTGCATGAATTGGCTGTTTGAAACCTGGGGCTTAGTAGAGACCCTTGGCTCAGCCTGGGAGGAGGGGACTAGACCTGCCTGGGCTGAGTCCACCAGGTCGATCTCAATCCCTGGGGGAGCCTTTGCCCTGGAGGAGATGGAAATGGGGCGTGGGACGGGGAGAGGGGGGCGGGGTGGCAGGAGGGGTAATGGGGTGATCTATGACTGATATGTAAAGTTGAATTATATTGTAAAATAAAATAAAATAAATTAAAAAAAATTGTAAATTAAAAAATATTAAATGTGATACATTCATATCCTTACACTATAGTTTTATATGTTCTTGGTCCTTGTGTAACTCCCAAGATCTTTACCATCTTTCATAATTACTCTATACCATTTGCTCTCAGTATGAAATAAAATACCATCTTATTACTTTTGGTAGCACTTATGAAAAGATTATTCTAGGAACTAATCAAAAAAAGATAAAGCTGACATTTAGAATAGCCATCTACCTTTTGGCACTATCTATTATGAAATTCAAAGAAATGAAAGGTTCCACCCATATCCTACCCCCTCCTTGCTTTGCCCTGTCTCATAGGATAAGAAAAACTCAATTGGGTGACCACACTCTGCCAATGTCAAATTCCATGCCCTTTAGTTTTCTGCACAAGCAAGTTCCAAGTTCCAATGACCTTTTCTAACTCCAAGAATTTCTAAGATGTTTAGAACACAGGGGATGCTTTTTGTAATAGAAACACTATTATTATTAACTAAATGTGATTCAAGAGGTATTTATCATAGTTTTTGTATGCACTTAGATAGAAATATTAAGATCATGTCATTGTGGCCACTGTAGTTGGCTTTAGAGATGCCTTAAGAGAGACACACAGTCTTAAAATAGTCTCCCTGTTGTGAGGGTTAATTATGAGGAAAGAAATCAAAATAAGGTATTTGATACAGTTAACTTTCTCATGATTTTTCTGCTCAGCATTTATGTTTTAAGTCCTATAGCTTTTTTAGATGGGTGTTAAAGGGGAACCATCAAATTCTATCTCACCATTTTTGACTGATACATTGCCTCTCTAACTGGGACAAATGTTTTTGAAAGGAATATCTATTTATCAAAAGATCTGAAAGTAGCAACATTTCTGGAATTGTGACAAAGTGCAGACATCCTGTGTCATTGAGGTTGGCCTCCATTGGGGAGCCCACAAACTGGACCACATCAGTACCCATTTTCATCCATGCTAATTCTTACCGGGCAATTTCCCTCCTTTTAAAGCTTTCTGTCCTTCAGAGCACGGGATAAGTGTCATCTCACCTAACACAACAGCTCATTCTGAAGCGATTGACTGATACTTGATTTTAAAAAATTAAAAAATGTTTTCAATTTATTAATTTATTAATCTTAAAGAACAAGATGGCTAGGGAGGGGAAATAGAAGAGAAAACAGAGACAGGAGAGGAAGGCAAAGAAAAAAAGAGAAAGGGGTTTAGTCCATCTCTTTCTCTGTTCTCACAATGTAATAACCACATCAAGTACTATTTAATACTTGGTACTTACCTTTAACATTTTATCTTTTAAAAATTGATATGAACTAGGGAGAAGTTATAGATCCTAAATATCATTTTAAATCAATGAACATTTTGGATGAAGTAAAATTACTCACTGTAAAAAATTCCATTCTAGGACCTTATTCTTTCTACACACTGTATCCAATTTATTTGTCTTCTTCCAGTTCCCACAGTAGCTGTGGGCTGATTTATTTTTTTAGGTCATAAATAGCAGAGTAAGTTTATAATTTCTACCTTTCCTGTCTCCCAAACAGAAACTTCAGAAGAATAAGTGATTAAATTTATATTTAATGATATACCAGTACATTTTTATTATTATAAATTCATGTTCCCCTCTATATTTTCCATCTTGCCACCTTTAATGTAATGTCAGCTTATATCAGATGGAGACAGCATGGAAAAAAGGGTCATTCAGGAGAGGTCAAAAGATAGGGGGGAATAGTGATTTTGAATTATGTTTCGTAAAGTTAATTCTACGTGTATAGGTTTCACTAATACAATTATCATCATTATTTGTATCAGACAATAAATTTTCCATGCATATGGGCTTTACTTATTCCAGAAATTAGCATTCTGTTACATAATACAGAAAGAACATATTTTAAATGAAATCAATTATATTTTCTCTCAAATCTAAATCATATTGTTAGAATTATTTGCTTATTTATAATCTCACACAGTACTCAATAAACTTCTAGAGGGCAAAAATATTTTTAAAACCACCTTTCTGCTTTGGTGTACTTAGCAAAGTTCTTAGTTCAAGATGGGTGTTCAATACATATTGAAAGACAGAGTGGGTCTTATCCAAATGTTCTGCCTTATGTGAAATCTTCTTGTCTTGTGTTTTTGACTTCTTGCATCCTGTAATAATTTCAATTACTAAAATTTTGATTCAATTAAATAGACCTATGCTTTGGGCCACAAAGGTATTATCCCTTAGCCTCAAGGTCAGCAAGAGCAATTTCTTAGAAAATAGCTTTAATAGGATGTGCCTCCTGATATTTCTCTCTACCTCTGAACCTTAGGTTTTCTTTAGTCAGGAGTCTTCCAAAATAAAAGATATGCTCTGACTTGAGGATGTATGTCTTAGCTGTTTCAAAAGAATATGAAAACTTCCCAAGTGATCATTTTTTTTTTTTACAGAATGTGAAGAATTATGTTCCTAGTATGCTTTTAAAAAATATTCATCTTTCTGAGTCTTTCTGAGTCTGGGTTACCTCACTCAAGATGCTATTTCTAGTTTCATCCATTTGCCTGCAAATTTCATGAGCTCATTGTTTTTTACAATTGAGTAATACTCCATTGTGTATGTGTACCACATTTTCTTAACCATTCTTTGGTTGAGGGGTATCTAGATTGTTTACAGATTCTGGCTATTAAGAATAATGCTGCTTGTTCAGCAACTGTCCTTGTGGTATGATTGAGCATCCCTTGGGTATAGGCCCAAGAGTGGTATCATTGGGTCTTAAAGTAAATTGATTCCCAATTTTCTGAGAAGTCACCATACTGATTCCCAAAGTGGCCGTACAAGTTTGCACTCCCACCAACAGTGTAGGAGTGTTCCCCTTGTTCCATATCCTCTCCAGCATAAGCTGTCGTCAGTGTTTTTGATCTTAGCCATTCTGACAGGCATAAGATGGTATCTCAGAGTCATTTTGATTTGCATTTCCCTGATGACTAAGGATGTTAAGCAATTCCTTAAATGTCTTTTGTCCATTTGAGATTCTTCTATTGAAACTTCTCTGTTTAGATCTGTAGCCCATTTTTTAATTGGATTATGTGGTATTTTGATGTTTAGTTTCCTGCTGTTTGAGGGGTCCCTGACAGTGGGATCAGGATCTATACCTGTTACATGAGTTGGCTTTTTAGAGCCCATTACTTGTGGTGGGATGCCTTGCTCAGCCTTGATGCAGGGGGGAGGGGCTTGGTCCTGCCTCAACTGAATGTACCAGGCTTTGCTGATTCTCCATGGGAGGTCTTAACCTTTTGGAGGAGGAGATGGAAGGTGGGCTAAGGGTGTGGGGAAGGCTAGGGGTAGTGGGAGGAGGGATGAGAGGAGGATCTGTGGTTGGTATGTAAAATGAATAAAAAAATTCTTAAATAAAAAAAAAGGTAAGATTGCTCTCAGCCTCAAGGCCATCTTCCTGGAAACTCCTGTGCCATGAGAGCAAAATGCGGGAAGAAGCAAATGCTCAGGAGCAAGAAAAGAAAGATGAGGCAGAGGTCTGAGTAAACCACCTTGTGCGCCCACAATGGCTGAAGGAGAAGAAACAAGGGATGCTAAAGGCTGGAACTCTGGTATAAATTGTTGGACAGTGTGCTGGTTGGTATAAGTCTCAATGGACCTGGAATATCACCGTCTGTTCACAGAGACCACCTGAGAGACCTGACTGCCTTCATTACAACCCAAACAGTCCTGCTGCTTCTTTGCCCTGGACCTATGGCATTCTGGACTAGTTCTGTTCTCACTTGTGACCAAGTGTAACTCACGTACAATAAACCATCCTTCTTGCTGTTAAAAAAAAAAAGTCCAGGAAGCAGCATGTGGTATGTGATGACAAAACAAGTAAAATGAAATCTTGAGTCAGACAAGACTAGACTTACATGTAAAAGAAAAATGATTTCTCTTTATTGTTCTCATATCCTATATCAAGTTTGCGTATCACTTCCAGAAATCATTTGCACACTATGCTCAGTAGTCTAGATTATACATAACATAATGGTTTCTTCACAGAGCTTGTTATATTGATAGTCAACGTCTTAAAAGGATTTTATTTTTATTTAGATGATTATTTTCATCTCATAAAAATATCGCCTTGTAGTGCTGGGCAGTGGTGGTGCAGGCCTTTAATCCCAGTACTCGGGAGGCAGAGGCAGGCGGATTTCTGTGAGTTCGAGGCCAGCCTGGGCTACCAAGTGAGTTCCAGGAAAGGTGCAAAGCTACACAGAGAAACCCTGTCTCAAAAAACCCAATAAATAAATAGATAAATAAATAGATAAAAATAAAAATATCGCCTTGTGTAGCTGAATGAAAGAAAACAAATAACCTCAGAAAAGAGTGTTTTGACTTAAGATTCAAGAGAGAGACTATTAGTTGTCTAGATTCCCATCACACTCTGGGGGCTGGCAGCCATCACTCTTGTTGCAAGCCTTACTCTCCACAAACAGTTGGTACCAAGCACTCACCTGAATCAGAGTTTAAAGACGGTGTTATTCTTTGCAAAGCTCCGCTACCATCTTCTGGCCTCTTTCTTTTAGTAAGAAGAGCCAATTTATAGCAAGCCTACTGAGGAAAGTGTCTGTGGCCTGGAGAGAATGGACCACACTAGAAGGAACTGCAGAAGTTGGCTGAATTTGGCTCACCAACCTGGCAGGAATGCAGTGCACCGAGTAGAGCCTCACGCACTGTTTCTCAGTGTGGTCTTCAGCAATCAGCATCATATCACCTATAAACTTGATAAAAAATGTTCTACATTGATCCAGAAGCAGACATGTTAAATGATTATCTTTGGAGTGTCATCCAGCAGCAGTACTTGTAATAAGCCCTTCAAGGGCTTCTGAAGCCTGCAACAGTTTGAGAACATAGGACTTCATATCTTTTATCCCTTACTGCAGTTCGTTCCAGCTCCTGATGGGGCCACTGGCTTTGCCTGGGTTTTAACAGGCACAGCCTGACAGTGTCCTGCTCCAAGCTTGTGTCCTAGTACTTCTTGTATCCTGCTTGAGGGGCAGTCCTAGTAAAAAGTCAAAACCAAAGTGCCACGGGACTTACTCCAGTTCCAATGCTTATGGAATGTGGAGGTCTGGCCAATTCCCAATTCCCTGATAATATTCCACACCTGAGCAATAGGAACTAGGAATATGCTCTTTTCACCTTCCTCTTCTGCTTAGATTCCTCCAATAGTACATAATATGATTTCTTAGAGATTAAGCAGCCTCAAATTCAACAGTGCAGTCTTTTTAAAAATTAAAAATGGAAGTGGTTTTCTTCATCACATTGTCATTTATTTCTTGTTTATACCACTCTGCACATGTTTGATCTCATCTAAAATATAAAATTCAGTGGCATGTGGGAAATTCGCAGCTTACACAGTTATTGCTATCTAATTCCAGATCTTTCTCACTGCCCCCAGAAAACCTTGTTTGAGTGGGCAGCTATTTCCCATGCCCCCACATATACTTTGCCAGCAGGAATTTGTTTTGTGTATCTATGTAGTGCTTGTTCTAATATTCCACACAAACAATTGGATGATATATGATTTTCATGTTTGGCTTTTTTTGTCACTTAATATAATGCTTTTTACATGAAAATTTTATGTTATTATTTGTTGTATGGCGGTAACATATGCCACAGTGAGCATGTAGAGTCAGAGGGCAATCTGTGGGGAGTCCATGCTTTCTTTTTGTCTTGTGGTTTCTGGGACTTGAACTCAGGTCAACAGGCTGGACAACGAGCATCTTTATCCACTAAAAAAACCTCACCGACTCAATGTAATATTCTTGAGGATAGTATATGTAGTACTCAGCAGTGCTTCAATTATTTCCTCTTTTTGATACTTTACATTTTCAGGTTTGCTATATATTAATTACACCAGTCAATGGGGGCCATTTTGATATCTCTATACATTATACTTTGCTCATGTCCACACACCCTGTTACCTAGGACTTCTTCCCCCCGATCTCTTTCTCAGTTCCTAAAAGTCTGGTAATTTCTGTTTGCAATCCCACTTACCCATGCCCCATCCCCTTCTTTTCTTGCCACTCTTTACTTCTACACTCTTGAATTATTGGCTTCCATCCATTAATGAGAACATGCAATATTTGCCTGTGTCTGACTTTCACTCGATATAATGTTCCCCTGTTCCAGACATGCTGCGAACAACAGGATTCCATTATTTTTATGGGTGGGTAATATTCAGCTGCATAAATATACCACATTTCCTTACTGAGTCTTTTGGTGAAAGACATCAAGATTGGTTCCATATTTTGGTCACTTTGAATAGTGCTGCAATAAACATGGGAATGTGAGCATATTTTTTGATATAAAGATTTCAACTCCTTCAGATATGTATTCAATGGTAGGATTGCTGAATTATGTGGTGGTTTTATTTTTAGTTTTTGAGATATCACCATACATTTTTCACAATGGCTTCATTAATTTAAGTTCCCACACATAATATATCAGAGTTTTTATTGCTCTGTGTCAGCATGTACTGCCAACATTTATTATTTCTTTACTTTTGATGATTATCATCCTAACTGGGGCAAGATGAAATCTCATTGTGGTTTTGATGTACATTTCCAACATGATCAGTGAACTCAGCATTTTTTCAAGTGTTCAGGGGCTGTTTATGCATTTTCTTTTTGTAAGTCTGTATTAATTTCTTTAAAATATTTTAATAGAATATACTTTTGTTTCTCCCTCTGAACTCCTTACATATTCTGGGTTGTTTTTTATTTTGTTATGTATCCCACAATGTGTAAGGATGTGACATTGTAATATGTGCCATTTGCAAATCTGTTTTCTGGTTTTTAAGTTATTTCTTTGTCTTGTTTCTTCTGCTGAACAAAACCTTTTTAGTGTGTGTGTTCCCACTTGTCTAATTTTGATTTTGTTGTTTGTGCTTTTGGAGCCCAATTGAAAATTCTTTGTCAACATAAGTGTATTCAAGTGTTTACCTCTAGGTTTGTTGAAATAAGTTCATAGTTTTAGGTTGAAGAATTTTCTTATATATTAAATTTTGCAATATCTTTATCGCAGATTTTGTTTTACTGCCTTTTATTTTTTTAAATGGAAGGATGTTAAATATTACTGAGTGCTTTTATGCATGTACTGACATGATTTTATACTTTTAAATTTTTCATTCTGTTGACAGGTTTATTAATTTGTATGCATTTCTTAAATTGTATATGTGGAACACACTCATAAAGCATCATCTTGAGTACTGAGAATGTGTACAATTTGTTAGTAGGAATACAAATCTGCAGTTTTATTTTGTTATTATTATAGCAGTATTATGGGTTTTATTATGAGTGTTGCATCATGAAATGACGCACAATTCCTTCCATTTTACGCTTTTGGAATAATTCAAGAAGAATTTGTATAATTAAATGTTGGATGGAGGGACTAGAGGGAGGGGTCAGAAGGTAGGAGAACTTATTGCTCTTGAAGATCGAGATTTAGTTCTCAATACCTACATGGTGGTACGAGGATGTCTGTTACTCCAGTTACATGCAGCACATACATACACATGCAGACAGTCATACACTTGAAATAAAAATAAATAAATATTTAGAAAACACTATATAGAATTCAGCTATAAGAACATTGAATCCTGGGCTTTTTTAGCAAGGAAATCTTGAATAATCCAACAGTCTTATTGTGCATTGTGGATCTATTCAGATTTACTATTTATTCCTGATGAAACATTCATAGATTTTATACATTCAGGAGTTTATACTTGTTTTACATAATACTTAAATTTTACATAATACCTACAGCAATAATACAGTTGAAGGAGGCAAATGGGATAAATATATGAAAGGAAGAAATTAAAATATATTTATTTGCAGATGACACTTTTATACAACTATAAGACTCTGAGGAGTTCACAAGAAAAGTCCTAGAGCTGATAAACACATTCAGTGCAGTAGGTTACAAACTTCACACACACACACACACACACACACACACACACACACACACACACACACCCCATGTCCTTCATATATTCCAACAAGAAACATACTAAAAAAGAAATAAGGGGCAAATCTTACTTACAGTAGCCTTGAAAATTAACAAAATGTATTTCAAATAAGTACATAAAATAATAAGTAAAATCCTACATAGATATAGTAATGAAAAATAGCACGACACTGGCATAAACAAGATCCATTGACCATGAAATAGAAATAAAGGCCCACATATAAACCCACACTCCTACCTATAGCCACCTGATTTTTTTTCTAAGAAGCCCACAATATGTATTTGAGAAAAGACAGTGTCTTTGACAACGGTGCTCACCAAATTGGATATCTACCTAAAGAAGAATGAAACTAAAACTCTGTTTCTCAACATAGCAAAGCTCAACTCAACTTGACTCAGGAACTTTGACACCCTGAATCTGATAGAGATGAAAATAAGGACTATACTTAAATTTATAGGCATAAAAATGTAGCATAGGCATTAAGAGGAACAAGTGACAAATGGGATTTCATGAAACTAACAAGATTAGGTGTAGGAAAGAACACCAACACTTGATTGAAGAGTTATCTAACAGAAAGTGAAAGTTATTTTTTAGTTATTCATAAGGCAGTGGGCTAGTGTCTAGATTATGTGAAGAATTAAAAAACCTAAACACCAAGAAAACAAACAACTCAATTAAAAAGTAAGCTATGGATCTGAACAAAGAGTTCTTAAAAGAATACAAATGGCTGAGAATTATTTTTAATGCTTAACATCCTTAGCTATTGGGGAACCACAAGTTAAAAGCTCATTGAGATTTCATTATACTATAATCACATTGCAACAAACTCTGGCATGGATGTGAAAAAGATAAACACTTGTACAATCGTTATGTCAGGACAAACTGGTAGAAATTTGCACTATGGTAATCAGTGTGGGTTCCTCAAAAAGCAAGAAAAAGATCTACCACATGACCTACATGACTCTAAAATGTACAAAGTCTAGATGTCCATCAACTGATAAATGGATAATGAAGAGGTTACATTTCCAAAAGAAACTACTATTCAGATATAAAAAAATGAAATTACAAATGGAGCCAATAATGGTTATATTAAGTAACAGATCCAGAAAGAAATGTTTGTGTTACTCATCTGTATTACTAACTTTGAAACTTTAGATATATGTATTTAAAATGGAGTACCCATATATGTCCAAGGGTAGATGCCTAGGGAGTGGGTAAAGAAAGCAGGTGGTATGAAGAAAGAACTCAGAATACTGGTCTAGAAACTCATTAAAAGGAGTGGGGAATAGGAAGACAGAGCAGAGGGAGTATGAGAAGGACAGTTAACACTAAGTACTTATGAAAGTCCCACATGAAAACCTACCACTATAGAAGCTTCCTAAAAAATATACACGCAGAAAAGGGTTTTAAATAGAGTTACACTATAATGGGTGGGATGTCAATGCCTTCAAATGTCATTGGCTATCAAACAAAAATTCACTGCTAGTTATGGCTTAACTCTTTTTGAGTTGTTGGTTAGTGGGGTCCATTGGACCACTCAAACATTACTGGCATAGAAGCTTCATCCTGCTGGCTAGCATCCATAGTGCTTGAAGTTTCTATGTGTGCTACCTAAGGAAGGAAATTAATCAACATTCTTATTCAGCTGTGAACCTTGGAAGATACAGTAATGTCTGTGGTGGCAAGACAGTGGCATGGATTTTATGGGGGAAACCAACCATTTTATGATTGGATTTAGAAGCAACTCCACAAGATGGAACTCATGCCTGACATCATTAACTGGGTCCAAAACTCATGACAAGATAGGTCACAGTCTGATGGGAGAATTTTTTGTAGAATTTTATTTTAAGATGTGTTACTTTTGTTTATGTTGCATTTGTTTAACTCTGTGATGCTGTGTTACCGTGCCTGTCTAAAACACCTGATGGTTTAATAAAGAACTGAACATCCAATAGCAAGGCAGGAAAAAAGATAGGTGGGGCTGGCAGGCAAAGAGGATATATAGGAAGAGAAATCTGGGAGGAAAAGAAGAAGCAGCCAGAGAAGGAGGAGGACTCCAGTGGCTAGCCACCCAGCTACAGAGCCAGACATGGAGTAAGAAGGAAAGAAAAGGTATACAGGAATAGAGAAAGATAAAAGCTCTGAGGCCAAAGATGGATGTGGATATTTTAAGTTAAGTAAAGCTGGCTAACAACAAACCAAGCTAAGGCTGGACATTTATAAGTAAGAATAAGCCTCCATGTGTGATTTATTTGGGAACTGGGTGGCAGGCCCCCAAAAGGGTAACAAATAACAACAAGAACCTAACCTAATTATTCTGCTAATGGACATAGTATTAAATGGCCCTTTAAGTTCTTATCTTTATGTTCCTAAATTAACATATCTCCTGACCCTCATCAGAGAGGCTTGTTTTTCTCTTTTGTTTTGTTTTCTGTTTGTTGATTTGTTTTTGCAGTAGATGGCATTGATATAGAGATCCACAACAGGTCAGCCTGCAGTGAGTAAAAGACTTTGGAGTGCTCAGCTTTAAAAGGGACATCTATATCACACTCCTTCCCCACAAGGCTAAGGGACCATCATGGAATGAGGGGAAGTAAGATTGTAGAAGCCAGAGATGGTAAATGTTTGCTTGGAAACAGTATTTGTCAGACATGGCAGCACAGTTACACACATGAGCTTACAGTGGCTCGGACTGCATGAACAAGGCATGATAATGTCCCAGCATGGATGGGGGGAGGTGTTCATGAAGTCCCTATCTGAGGTGCTATTGGAAATTGATGTCTAAGGGAGATTAAGTTTTCTTCAGAGATGTGGCCCTTGAAAGACTACCCATGCACCAGTAGATGGTCCTACTCCAATGAACATATAGGCAGTAATAAGTGGACTGAGTGGGTTTTTTGAAGAAGAATACTTGAAATTGGGAGGGAAATGTAATGGGGGATATCAGAGGAAGGAATAAGAGTGAATTAGATCAAAACACATATGCATATATGAATGTCTTAATAAATAATTAAAGTTTTTCACTCTTCAAAGCCTGTAATTGTTCACAATAGTATATGATACTTTGTACATATCTAGTATCAGTTATAATGTCTACTCATGTTTGATTTCATTTATTTTGGTCTTCTTTGTTTTTACTTGGTTACCCAAGCTAAAGTTTTGTCAGTTTTGTTTATACTTTCTCCTCTGTTTTGTTGGATTTTAGTGTTGTTTTGTCTTTTATTTTATTTGTGTCTGCTCTTATCATCATTATAAGTTAATTTGTTACAATCCTTTTGCATTTGGTTTGTTATAGCTTTTCTAAGTCTCTGAGGTATTTTGTTAGGTTTATTGAGATCTGGCTTTAGATGTGTACAATACCAAATTTGTGTGGTGTTCACGCATACCTCTTCCTTTATATTTAATTGTACTTACTTTCTATGTAGAGAGTACCAGATTTACATGTATATATACATGTAAATCTGGTAATATATATGTTTATTCTTCTCATAGCTATTGTTATTTTGATACTTTTATAAATACACAGTGGCTTGCCTTTTCTCTTTTCAAACAGTTTTTCATTTAAAGTTGGCTTTGTCTGATATTACCCTCCTGATTTCCATTTTCCACTCTCGCGATCCTTGTGTGTGTGTGTGTGTGTGTGTGTTTTATTTTGAATTTTTAACAACTAACTATAATATATCACATTAACCTCTGTTTTAGCTGAATTTGGCTGGGGTTCTTTGAATATCTTGGAAATGGGTGTCGACAGCTCTTTGAAAATGAGAGATGTATTCAGACATTATTTTATGAAGTAGGGTTTTAAAACCTTTTCTATTTCACTCATCTTCTGGATTCTTATACTTCATATTATTTTTGTTGTTTTTTCATATTTATTATATTTTCATATGTTTTGTTTTTTCTTCATATTTTTCTTCTTAGTGTTAATTCACTGGACTGTCCTGTAACTATGGAAATAGTTTTCCATCATCAAATATGCTGTAGAAGCTCTGTACTGTATTTTTCATTCTGTTGATTGAAATCATTATTTTGTAGATGGTTCACTTTTCTAATTTGGTGGTATACTTGCCTGTATTATTTTTTTACCTCACTAAGTTTTACTGAGATTTTTATTTTAAGATGTATTTGAGGCATCTCAGGTTTTTTTTTTTATATATTTTACATTTTGCAATTTTTGGTTCCTTAATTGAGTTTTTGTATATCTGCAGTGATGTCTATTATTTCCAAGTTTATGGACTGAACCATGGAGATGAAAAACAAAGCTAGAACCTTCCTCTGTTTTTTGTAAGGTCAGGTTCCAGCAATGCCCAGCTACTGCAGTCTCTGTCCTTTGCTTTCTTTAGGTCTTCATGAGAAATCTCACCAGTCATGTGCAAGTAAAGGCTGTATTTGTTTGTTGCCATGTTCCTTGAATTGTGTTACTAGACCTGGATCCCTGTCAGCTCTTGATAATCGCTGGCAGATCCCAGAGCCCCAAGGTTCAGGATGGACTTTACTAAGCTATGGCTACACAGGTCCCCACACTGCAGGGTACATGAGAGCAACTTGCTCATGTTATTCTTGGGACCTGCAGTCACTGATTTATCCCAGCTTAGACATACATGTCTCTGGGATTTGGACTGAGTCAGATAATGTTTCTTACATTGTGCTGGGAAAGTGAAGTCACTGGCAGGTTCTAGATCCACAAGGCTCAGTGAGATCCAGACACACATCTATAGGCTGTGATTGACATAGGAGCCTGGCTGTGATGATGTTGGGGAGGTGCTGGCACTTCTGGTTTCTGAGCTATTGCGCTCAGAGTGAACTGTGGTCATCTCCAGCAGCACAGACCCTGAGGCACTTGAGTGTGGAGTGGCCTGTTTCAGTTCACGCTTTGGAAGTACAGACTATGTAACCGCCAATTTGAAATGAAAATGACTTCGGCTTGCCTCTGAATTTCAGACTACCTTTATGCTGTACAAAATTCTCCACAGTTGCTTGTTAATTGCTTCCCTGCTGCCATATTATCTCTCTGGATAGCTGTCCACTGAGGCAGTGTAGAAAAGAGGCCATTCTCATCTGAAGACAGAAGAATGCAACCTTGATCCTCAGAACAGTGTGCTCTGACAGTATAGCCCACCTCAACATGGTCCCTGATGAAAAAACTATATGGACATGCTGGGATCTGGGGAGGACATCTGTAGCATCAGCTTGTTCTTCAGGACCCAGGTCCCTTATCTGTTACTTATAGGTTTTCATGATGCCATATTTTCTGTGCATGCAGATTTTTGTTTTCTTTCACCTAAAGCTATCCTCAACGGTTCTCCTCCCCCTAACAAGCTGTGGAGCCCTCTTTGCTGGGGATACTGTGTTACTCTTAGTATTCAATACTAATACTCTTAGTATTCAATACTCTTAGTATTCAAATATCCAGGACGCCTGTTTAGGTTTTATCTGACCACTCTCTTCTAATGCATACTACCACTTTCCAACTATCCTCTACCCCACACAGCTGCCACTTTGGTTGAGAAGGATCCACTAAAGTGCAGCAGAACCCTGGGCACCCCTTGAATACCATCTTGAGATCCGTCAGAATCCTAGCCTCTGTTTAACATTGAGAAAGGGATGTACTTTTTGGCATTTGACTTACTGACTTGGTAGTGACTGACGTGTTTTAAACGTAGTTGGTTAGGCATTACTTACTTTGCAAACAGCAAAATGGAAAACAGTGCTACTCTCAACTTCTCAGCAATCAGTAGATCTCTGTAGAAATTTAACTCCACGTTGATCAAAACATGCATATAGAAACCGTTAGTTCCTCTTATTATCCACCTGCAGTGGGACAGGAATGCTCAATAACTCCTCTGTTGTTTGTGCTGATATGCACACAGAATTATCTCTAGTCCATTACTTCAGGGTAATGCTACTTCTGAAGCTGTGTTATCTTTTATGCTCTGATTTGGAGGGGGGTGGGTTTTAAAAAAAATTCTTATGAAGTAAAATATTTATTTTTTCACAGTGAGTATTAAAGTTTTCATTAAAGATATTTGGCATAAGTGTATGAATTCCAGAAAACTAGCTGTCTTAGTTACTTTTCTATTGTGATAAAACACCATGACCAAGGAAACTCATAAAAAATGTGGGCTTACAGTTCCAGAAGTACATTAAAAACATAGCAAAGATATGGTAACAGGAATAGCCAAGAGCTCACACCTCAAACTGCAAAGGAGGCAGAGAGCACACTGGGATTGACACAACTCTTCTGAAACATAGTGACATACCTTCTAGAAATAGGCCACACCTCCTATTTCTTGTCAAACAGTTCTACCAACTGGAACAAAGCTTTCAAACACATGAGCCTATGGGGGCCATTCTCATACAAACCATAGTAGTATACTAGTCTAATTTCACAACCAGTAATACTGTCTTATGAGTTTGTTCATGTATTAATAGATACCAGTACCCTAAAATGCTAGGTTAGATAAAAGTAGGAGGAGAGCAAAGGTGGCACCAGAGGTTTTAGTGATTTTATTTAAACATTCAAATGTGTGTGTGTGTGTGTGTGTGTGTGTGTGTGTGTGTGTGTGTGTGTGTTTAAAGTATCTCTTAGTTCTGTTTTGGAAACCACCACCACCCCAAAAAAGAAAATTTCAGGTTAATACTGTTTTTTAGAGCTTCTATACTTAACTCATTATAACACACTGGGACACAGGTTAAAGTATGTTTTTTTCCATTCCCTGGTGGGCTTTTTTTGTTTGTTTGTTTTGTTTTTGTTTTTTCAAATTTCCAGTGTCTTGGACTTAATCCTACCTACTTTGCACACTTTCCTGCTGTGGTTGAAATGAAGAGCAATATTTCAATGAACAACCTCTAATAATCATAAGAAAAGTCCTTTGGAAATTATTTCTGTTACAGTCATTTAATTTGTCACCTCAGGTGTGCTCATATAGCTCCTCTCTCAGCCCTGACTTGTTGGGTATTTATTATGAGTCATGGCTTGGAGGGAGACTTTCCACAAATGAAGGTCTGTCAGAGGTGATGTCATCCTAACTCATAGTCATCAGCCTGAACTTCACCCAGAAAGGGGGTCACTTGTTAGAATGGCAGAGGTACACACTAAGAAAAGGAGAACATAAATCCTGTAGAATCTTAAAATTTAAAACAGAGAACATTGACAGAAAGACCAAAAACAAAACAAAGCAAAACAAAACAAAACCCCAAATTTACCCATTGATTATTAGAAACACAGTATGATGGTATTTATTTAATCATCTAAAATCCTTTTATTTTGCCTATTTCCAGGGATTATGTAGAATGATTTTTTTGTGCATGTGTATGGTTTAAAGGTATTTACCCACTTTGCACATCCAATCCTTGATTTGACTACTTTTCCATATGTAATTATGTTGATTTTCTCTAATTTCTAAAAGTTAAAAGATATTGTGATGAAAATCTGGTTCTTTACATGAGTAGCCCTTTTCTGTGTAATTATAGTCTCACTTTAAATATTCCCAAAGGTAGAATTACTGAGTTAAATAAGATGAACATATTGTCTTTCACTATGTATTGTTCGTTTCAGAACAAACAGCTGTGTTCAATTATATTAGTTTCACCAAAATCTTACAAACTTTGAATGCTCTCATTTAAGCAAAATCGCTTTACTCACTAATGAAAGATATAGTATTGTTTTTCTATTTCTTTTATAACTGACAAAATGTACATTTTCCTGGTTTTTATGATTGCTGCTTATGGAAAACATTTGCTCACATTCTTTGCTTCATTGAAATGAAAAGTATGATTCCAGTGAATAATCTTTAATAATTATAAGACTAGCACTTCAAAAATTATATTTGATATAAATAGTTACAAAAAGACTTATTTTTATCTTAGATGCTTTCACCTGTAGTTAAGGTTAATTAATTGTCTATGTGTTTTAATCTGTCAAAATTTTTGTCTTAAAAATCCTCCTTCTTTGGTTTCTGGATGTTGGAATGTTTCTAGGCTAAGTTCCCATTTCAACATTTCATGTTTATTTCTTGTCATTTACTGGACCTTTCTTTTCTCCTTTATTTATTTGGGCTTAAGTATCATTTATATGCAAATGACTGCTAATTATTTTTGTATTGACCCTGCTTCTACCCTGAGTTTCACACATACATTAGCTACGTATTCTTTGTCTTTCCTTGGAAGACACTTGGTATTACATGTCCTAAATTTGTTTTTCCCAACATAGAGCTATTCTATACCTCATTTCATAAGCCCAAACACAGGATTCTATTAATTCCTTTCTTCTTTCCCTCAATCCAATCATCAATAAATCCTGATTTTCCCTGGTTACAGAAGTGACCACAGGGACGACACAGTGGTCACAATGCTCTTTTACTATCTATCTTAGTTATGGTTTCTATTTCTGTGAAGAGACACCATGACCACAGCAGCACATAAAGAAAACATTTAATTGGGTGACTTGCTTACAGTCTATTATCATGATGATGGGGAGCATGGAGACATGCAGGCAGAAGTGGTGCTGGAGGAGTGGCTGAGAGTCCTACATCTTTCAGCCAACAGGAAGTTGACTGAGCAAAGAAAACCTCAAAGCCTGCCCACACAGTGACACACTTCACCCAACAAGGCCATACCCATTCCAACAAAGCCACTGATAGTACCACTCCTTGTGAGATTGTGGGGGCCAATAACATTCAAACTACCACACCATCCCAAAATATACAGATAACAGAGTCAATCATTTTGTTTACTTAGATTAGGGTTCATGGGCATAATACCTTCCCCTAGATTCTCATTCCAGTTGGAATGCAGTCTAAGGATCTTGTTATGCACAACAAACATCCATAGTCCAAACACACACACACAGACACACACACACAGACTCACACACACACACACACACACACACACACACACACACACACACACCATCAAGGTTCTGGCTGACTCTCCATTATAGATTGTATCTATTGCTTGTTTCATTTCTCTATTTATGTGGCGTGTTACTTTTCTTACTTTAAATATGTGTGCCAACAATTTGACTCACAGCTTTATCCAATCAGGTTTAATACATGGCAGGCAATGTTCTGTGTACTTTAGATGTAACAAATACTTAGAAGAGGCACACACTGGAAACACTCTTTCGCTTATGTGTTTTGATATGCCTTATGGCTTCATTGTTTTTTGGACCCTTCAACAGATTTGATATGTAATTGAATTTTTGCTTTCTTGGTAAAGCTTGTCTAGAAAGTGTCTTTTCATATTGCCAAATATTGCTACAAGTCTTTTTGTATTGCTAAGTCTGCTCTTCACCATCAGAAAGTATATTTCTCTCATACTTTCAAAAATGATACTGCCAAGCCTTTCTCCTAACTTTCTCTTTCACACTTTCTACAGACTCATGGATTTGCACACCCATTGCATAAATTTTGCCACATGTGTGCTGCATATATATTCACATTTCAGTAAAAGTGGGGTGGGAAGAGAGATCTCTATTCCTTTTGCATGATTTTTCTGAAGGAACGGGTGAAGGTCTGGAAATCATATAGGTAGCCATGTTCATACCATGAGTCTATATTGATTTATTTTATGATGTAATTGTAACTTTGTGCTTGAAAATGACTAATGAGCATGTATGCAGATTTGTGTGTGTGCATATGTGCATGTGTGTTTACACACACACACACCAGGAAAAATAAAAACATAGGCTTCTCAGCTGGTCAGAATGATATGGTAGAGATTCATTTTTGAAAGGGTACTGGTTTTGGAAGTGAATACAATAATCAAAAAATCATCAAGGACATAGGATATATAAAGAATTGAAAAGTAAAAAGAATGGCAGAAAAACCCAAGGCAATATAATTCTACATAAAATTTCTCATCAGCATGTTCATTGTATATGTGTATATGGTCACAATGATTAATCCCTCAATAAAAAGGAGAATCTTATGAATTTTGCAGATTGATAATAAGTCATTGGATGCTAATATTTACCCAAAACTTTTGAAAAACAAGGTTTATGTGTTTTGGGTGACATTTTTCATGAAATCTTTTGGGAAGTGTTGGGTACACTGCCTTTCTTGTGTAATAGGTACTACTAGACAAGTTGGAAAGTTAATAGTGAAAACGAAAGAGAAGTTTTGAGAGCACAATCTCCTCAATTAGTCCCTCAGGGACTAGGTATGACCAATACATCCCACCATAGTAATGTAAAATATAGAGTTAATGTTTTATAGTGTCACATTTACCAGTAGACAGATACCCACAATTCAAGCAGAGGAAGTTAATTGATAGGTTTTCTTCACAGTTTCTGTAATTAAGCACTAACTTCCTTGTATTTGTGTGTTGCTCCCTCTTACTCCTGATCCTTTCCAGGAAGAGTGATATGCCATCCTGCCTATGTTTGAGACCATCATAGTAAGGCTTTTAATGGGATCTTGTTGGCATTTGCTGAAATGTAGGCTATAGGTACCAGAAATGATATCTCCAAATTACCAGTGACCATGCACCTGCTCTGAGGGTTGACTCGTCCTTGTGAATGGCATTCTTTAGGAACCTGGTCTACCCTGCTATTTACGGCTATTATAGACACAAACACCACAGAGACTGCTCTCATCCCAACTCCACAGATATGAAATGAATATAAACCAGATTGTTCTTTATTATTCATTAACCAGTAATTTAATAGAAAATATAGTAAGTTGAATGCTATAAGTCATAGTTCTTACTTTGAAGAAAATTATACCTGGAACTTATTCCCACTCTGTAATCTAAACAAGTCATATGTTTTTCAATTATATATTCTTTTCCCTAATACTATAGACATTCTATAAAGCAAGATTGCCCCTTGTAAGGAATTCCCTAACAGAATTTATTAATTAGACACATACAGTAAATGGCATGATTTTTAAGATGAAGACCAAATTTTAAAAACAAGAGATCTTGAAAGGACACATGGGCATAGTGCAGTCCTCAGCTGTTCTGCTGTCACAAAAGCCGTCTTCAGTATTTCAGATGATTCTGTATTAATGCAAAGTACTATTTGAGTAGTGATCAAAGAAGGGAATAAATTTTATTTAATGCAATGTCATTAAACTGATCTCTTCTTGGTGGGAGAATATATTTTACATCTAAATAGTCTATAGATGAAATAGACGTTAATGAATGGAAATGATTGGTCAGAAAACTTTTACCACCTCTACTGAATCAAAATGACAATTTGAAGAAATATAGTTTGTGGATAGAGTAATAGATACCTATCCTACGCTTTGAAATAAGAAGACATTAAAAAATAGGTGAACACACACACACACACACACACACACACACATTCTTACTGTATTACTTTTTCTGGGTCAATGTGAACAAAGTTCTGCTTACCCCAGAGTAGTGATGACAGGCCAACAAATTGATTGTACCCAATTCTAGTTTAATGAATAACAGAATGGGTGAGTCAAAAGCAGCCGTGTCATCAGAAAGCCCACAGCAGCAAGGGAGGTGACTCATCAAAGCTATGTCCCTGAAGTATTCTGCACAATTTTAGGCCACTGGATGGATTAGACCTCTCTGTCTAGAATTGTTATTGCAGATATAACCTTGAAGAGGGAGGCTTGGGAATCTTGTAAATTTCAGGCATTTCCTGTAAATGCAAATTTTGTTACCCTTTGCATTCCAGAAGGGAATGTTTCAATCCTGAGGAAACAGCTAAATCACAGTCCTGGATTTACATACTAACTATCTCACCACACAAAAAGGATATAGATAGATATTGATAGTAATATATAAATAGATATTTGTAATCATGTAATTGCTTTCCTGTACTACTGAAAATCATCCTAGCTTTCTATTGTTCACACAATTTCTAAAAAATAAATATTAATATAACAATATTTTCACTGAGGAATTCTTATTATATGAGTATGGCTATACCTTCATGATATCCTAGGTGTTAATAATTCTTTCAAAAAGCCAAATAAAACTATAATGAAAAGATAGAACTTTTGAACATGCCTAATTCTACATTGCAACTTGAACATTCTAGACTCTCAAGGAGAGTTCCTCACAAATTAATATGAAGTACCTAACAAAACTAGTCTCTTCTTCCTCTGTAAATCTTACATTTAGAATAAATTTAAAGGATTAAAAAATAATATAATAGTTACATATTATAATATATATTCATCATTATTTCTATCAGTTTGGAACAGTTTCCAAAACAGTTACCACATCTACTTTGTATGATAAATAATATAAAGTTTATCCCAGAGGGTAAAATACTCTACATTGCTAATCTCAAACATGTTCTTACAGTTGTCTACTCCTGATCTTTAATTAGTAAATCTTCTGTCCTAAAGTGTAGGTTATTTATCTCTTGTCTTTATGGTCACTGATTCTCAAATCCACAAAAAAAAAATGTTACCTCCTAAAATTTGTATCCTTTAAGATTTTTTGGTCATATATACAGTACAGAGCTATTCCAAAGTCTTTAACAGTTTTTAAGTTACAGGAAATATTAGATGAGAAGATGACTCAGAGAATAAATGGTTGTCATGCAGATCTGAGTTAGAATCCTCAAAATCCCAGTAAATCCAGGCATAGCAGCACACCTCTATAATCCCACTTTAACTGTGAAATGTGGAGGTTGAAACAGGAGAAGGTCTAATAAGTGGCAGTCCAGCTGTCATGGTGCATCCAGTCAATGAACAATGAAGCAGCATTGTTTCAAACAACATGGAAGATGACGACTGGTCCCTGAGGTTGTCATCTGAGCCCCATACACATCATGGCATGCACACACATCAAACACGTACACACATATATAGACAAACCTGTGTTCTAAAATAGCACTTTGCAATTATTTGCAATTAAGGATTTAAATGTCATTTGCTTGTTGAAAGCCCTTGTCTCATCTACTTCTTCTAAGAGCTTTGTTAATTGGATGTAGCTTTAGGATTAAGAGTATTTGTCCTGGGGCCACATGGCTGACAACATCTCTTACTGTCCTTGTCACATTCCCTGTTGTGTTCATTCTGAGACTCACTTTTGCTATGGATGGTGTCCATGTGGAATGCTCTGTCTTGTCATGTAGTTGGCAGTCAATCTGGGGGTAGCTGTGCACTGAAATTTACAGCCTTCGTTATCTGTGCACTCCATGTTCGCTTCTCTGGGGACTGAAAGAATCGCTAGCCATTCCCCAATGCACAGGACAAGGTCTGTGGACTTGGAAGGGGTTGGTAAATTACTGTTTTCCTCTCCAATTTACAATTGGCCTTACAATTTGCTCAAATGCTTTCTTTTTAAAAATCATTTATGGATAAAGAAAAGGGATGCAGTTGGCCTTTCCCATGTAAATTCTGTGTGGGTTCACTGAGATACTCAAGTCCCTATGTCAGTCAGTATACTTCAAGGGCCACGTATTGTGACTCTCACACTTGGATCCCTAGAAAGGATGTGTTAGAATTGCCAGATTAAGAAAATCCCAGGCTGAGGCCAGGGATACTATTTCACACATGGATTCTCTCCAAACCTTGTTAAGTCCAAACACTCTAGCCAGCATTCTTTCAGCCTGGCTTTCCTTAATCTTCCCCACTCCTTGCTGGAACAGTGTGTCTCTAGAGTGCCTCTACCTCATGCTTTTCTCACATATTCAATCCTCAATTCCTTCAAGCTTTTGTGGATTTTTTTTTCTGTTCAGTCTATTATCTCCCATCTGTGTTTGGAAAACTCTTCATCAAATATTATGTTCCTAAGCAATGTCTCTAACTCTGTTTTTCATGTATTCTCCAGCTATGTGTATCATTTTATATTTCTGGCATTACTCTGTGTTTTTTTTTCCTTTGACATCAGTATACAATTTGCTAACTTGATTTGCTCTTGGATTTTGAACTCTTAAGGAAAAGGATCGTATCTTCTTTTAAAACACTATAATTACTAGATTTATTTCCTAACAGCCTTTATTGTTTTTGAAACAATCTGCCAAATTCAAACTTTGAAAATAGTTATAAAATGAAACAGCAAGATGAATGATTCCTATAATATGTAATATGATATTCGTTTACTTATTCTTTTAAGCATATCTTTTAGCTTAGAACTGAATCTTACAGTTTTTGCAGAATTGTATTGGTTGCAAGTTCTGAGTTGATAAATTTTAACATAATTTACTAAGACAGATTGAAGGAACAACATTTTTTTACCACCTTGAATATCTGGCAGGTACTTGTTTTGGTTCACTCTGCAAAAGCTATTTGGGAAAAACATATAGATTTTGTGCTTGGATAAGCTGTATTTTTTCTTTATTAATTAACTTCAATAGGAGGCATTTCTTTATCTTCAGTTTAAACCAAACCATTTTTATATGCTTTTAGAAAAAATAAGTCTATATTCTGATTTATTCTGTTCTTAACAATACTAACTACCAAAAGTTCAACCTAGATCACTAAATCATTTTCCTTTTGTTTTGACTTCAAAAATATTGTAAGCAGAAGGTCACTTTTCCCTGTGAAGTAAACCTCTCATACAACCACACATGTGAAGGCTGTCTGCAAACTGTCTTCCCAACAGAGCACCTCTGTGTCTATTAGTCTATAGGATGTCATCTATAGTCCAATTTGTTAACCAGCTCTGTAGCATATTTAGACTGCAATGAGCTGTGTGTTCTGTAGAACTTTTTATTTCTGTTTTCCTATCCTAAGCCACATTTGTACCTGAACAATTTTATAGAACTTAGAGTCACCTGCTTTCTAGAATATTCACCATGGATTCTTTTCCATGTGCTCTGAAGATGATTAAGGTAATGAATAAAGAATATAACTATAATTTGACATATAAATTTAGTTCACTAATTTTACTACAGCAGACTTCAGACAGATAACTTATGACCCAACTCTAGCAGTCCAAAATAGCTTGGATTAATTGAATTCAAATCACATAATAAAATTGAATGTACACGTTGAATAAAACTGGATACAAGGCTAAAAACAAAATAATAAACTATGCACAAATAGCTCATTATTTCAGGAGCAGCCGCAGTTTACTATGGGTCTGAGTTGATCAGCCTCATTTTCTCAACCATTATTCCTGGTGATCAAGAATGCAGACCCAAATGGACATAGCTCAAATGTAGTCTATGACCATGAAGACTGCAGCTGCTATACACATAATAGGCCCTGTACCTAGAAGAGGGATAGAAACCACTGGCAATCCCCCTCAGATAAAAAGAACTTTTAAAACCACCTTTGAATATGCTTTGAAGACATTAGTAATAGATCAGAAAACTTCAAGGCAAATGATCAATCTAGTTTCCTACTTCTGAGAAGGAGGTAATGAGAGAACACTGGTGGTCTTGGAAGCTGTGATGCACCCAAGAGAATCCATTTCAGCTTTCCTCAACAGCCTTTTTGTAGACATTGGATCCTTCCTTAATGTTAACAGCTTATTGCAAATCTTGTAGACAAAGTACAGCCTCTTTTTCTCCGCTATCTGCATCTGTCCCATGAGCAAAGATATCATGGTAAAGGTCAAAGGTCTGGGGCTAACGGAAGACTTTGGGCTAGTAAGATTTGGATTTGTATCTGCTAGTGTCTGTTCTTTGGTCCTTTTAATCGAGATACCATCTATTATTTTCTCCATTAGAATCCCATTGAGTAGGCTACTACGGATAATTAGGCCTAAGGTGATATACTCCTAGCTAGGAATGAAACGCTTATCGTGAGCAGAGAAGTTTTGAAACTGGTGTATAAAGCAAGAAGAATTATCCAGACCTGTCCATAATGCTTTGTCTAGGCAAGAACTCTTTCTCTGGATTTGTGTGTGTGTGTGTGTGTGTGTGTGTGTGTGTGTGTGTGTGTGTGTATGAAGGAGTCTGTGTGGGTCTGTAGATATGTGTGAGAAAGAGTATATGTGTGTGTGTGTGTTTGTGCATGGTTAAGTGTGTGTGCATGTGTGTGTGTGTGTGTGTGTGTGTGTGTGTATTCATGCATTTGCTTTTTGTGATAGTAGGAAGGAAGTAGGATTGATAGAGACAGGAAGGGAAAGATTACAACAAGTACACAGGGACTCCACAACAAGGCTCTATCTCCAGGTTCTTACTCAGGGCTCTCACTGAATGCTTACCCCCAGGGCTATCAAGGCTCTCACACAAAGCTTTCACACAGGCTTTCACTCAGGGCTCTCAAGACTCTTCCCCAGGGCATTCACACAGGGATCTCACTCAAGGCTCTCACACAGGGTCTCTCACACAGGACTCTTATGTAGGCTTTTCCCACAATCTCACCCAGGGCTTTCACACAGGGCTTTTATACAGGCTCTCACTCAGGGCTCTCACACAGGGCTCTCAAGGCTCTTCCCCAGGGCATTCACACAGGGATCTCACTCAAGGATCTCACATAGGTTCTCTCACACAGGACTCTTATGTAGGGTTTTCACCCAATCTCACCCAGGGCTTTCACACAGGCTTTCACACAAGGCTTTCAAGGCTTTCACCCAGGGCATTCACAAAGGGATCTCACTCAAGACTCTCAAACAAGACTCTTACACAGGGCTTTCATACAAGGCTCACACACAGGGCTCTCACTCAGAGCCTCTAGTATATTTGCTGAAGCTATTTATAAACAAGCAATCAGGATAAGATACCCTGAAGGAAATAAAATTTTAGACCAACAAATGTCGAAATATGGCTCAAGTAAATCCTTGTCTTTTTAAATTTTAATAAAAAACATATTTTGCCGTTTAGTTTAGAAGTAATACAAAATGTAAGTTTAATATAAAAATGTATCAACATGGACAAAAGCCATCACCACAAAACATAAATAAATAAATGAAAGAAACAACTAAGAACAAAGCATCAAAAATACAAAAAAAGCTCTAAAGGTAATCAAAAATACTCAAGACTTCCATATGGAGAACTAGACATTTCTCACTAAACAGAGAGTAAATATTTAGAGGAAGATGCCTTCTTATGGGGTTCAGAATCAATGTATTTAAGGTAATAACCTTCTGGTATTTGCACACAGTTTCAATGCCATCATATTGTTAACATATTTTAATTGTATAGTTTAGTGAGATTCACTATGATATTTCTACATATGCATATGGCATACATTGATTGTATGCACACATGCACATGGACACACACACACATACACACATACATACTCACATCCATTCTTCCTGCTTCCACTTCTGCCCTGGTTCCATTTCCCACTCTTTAATAATTACTCTTCTACATTCAGGGATACTATTCTCTTGTCTTTCACTTCCTCCTCTTTCAGCTGCTTTATGGGAGCAGAATATGTGACCATTGTTGTTCTGTGTTTGGATTATTTTGTTTAATACTGTGTGACTACTCCATTCGATTTCCTGCACAGTATACTTTATTCTTCTTTTTGTTCATTGTTTTCTTCATCTTTTTTGTGGGGTATGCACATGTGAAGTAGTGTGCATGTGTCACAATGATATGCACAGGTACCACTTTGGGGATGCAGTTTTCTTATTCCATCTGTAAGTGCATTTCAGGGATTGAACTCAGGTCAACATGCTCAGCAATCTCACTGGCCCTGAGGTTTGCATAATGACTTTAGGAATGAGGTTACTGGATCATATTGTAGTTCTCTTCTAATACAGATGAATTCTATAAAGTTTTCTGCAGCAATCATACTAATTTCCATTCCCACCAACAGTGTGCCACTATTCCCATTTCTTCAGATTACCAGCACTTTTTATTTATTCTTTGCTTTGCTATCCATTGTTATTGAGTTGAAGAATATCTCATGATGATTTTGATTTGCGTTTATTTGATGATTACTGATATTTAGCATATTTTCTCTACCTGCTCAGCATTTATATAGTCTTCTTTTGAAAGCTGTGTATTTGAAAGATCTATTGTTCATTTTTAATTGGGTTATTTATCTCCCTTTTCTTACTATTAAATATTTGGATTTCTTATGTATTCTAGACACCAAGCCCTTGTCAGATGTTGACATTATAAATATTTTCTATTATTCTTCACAGGGTCTCTACATTCTGTTGATTGTTCACTGTGCAGAAATCTTTTAATGTAACTGATTTCCCTAATTATTTTGGCTTTTGTTTCCTGTGATTTGGTCTTATTCTCTTAAAACATCTCCAGTTGTTTTTATAGTAGTGTCATAATTTGGTGTTATGTTTAACACAATTTGAATTTGTCTTTCAAACTGGTGACATATAGGAACAAAATTTCATTTTGTTGCATGTACATGTCCAATTTTCATAACACAAATTTCTTGAAAAGACTGTTATTTATCCAATGAGTGTTCTCAGCATCTTTGTTAAAATTCATTTGGCTATAGATGTGTGGGTGTATTGCTGAGTTCTCTATTATGGTCTATTAGATGTATGTGTGTGTGTATTGCTGAGTTCTTTACTATGGGTTATTAGTTTGTGTGTGTTCCAATACCATGCTATTTTCCAGTCAAACAGAGTAATACTTCTTGCTTTTGTTCATTTCGATCAGGATGGCATTAGCATTTTTGGCTGTGTGTATTTATTTATTTATTTATCTATCTGTTTATTTTGTGTGTGTGTGTGTTTCAAAGTGAATTTTAGATTTCTTTCCCTAGTAGTTTTATGAATAATTCTGTATTTTTATAAGGCTTGCATTGAACATGTAATTTATTTTGGCTATTATGGACATTTTAACAATAATGATTCTTGTAACCCTTGGGGATAACATATCTTTAATGTATGTGTGTGTGGGGTGGTGTGGTGTGGTGTAGTGTATGTATGTGTGTGTGCTTCTGCATGTTCAATTCCAATTTCTTACATCATGTTGTAGAATCTTCATTGTAGACATATTTTATTTCTTTGATCTGATACATATCTACATATATAAAAATTTTGCAGTTATTATAAATCAGAGTGATTTCTTACTTTTTCTTTTCTTTTTATTTTATGTGTATGGGTATTTTGCCTGTATGTATGCCTATGCACCATGTTCATGCAGTACCTCTGGAATCCAGAAGAGGGTATTGAAACTCTTGCAACTGCAGTTACAAATGGTTGTGAGCTTGCCACATGGGTGCTGGGAATTGAATCTGGGTCCTCTGGAGGAGCAGTCAGTTCTCTTAACTGCTGAGGTGTTTCTCCACGCCTGAGTTTGGTTTCTTCACTAATTTCATCAAATTTGTTATAGTTACATGACAGCATTACTGATTTTAGTAGTTACTAAAAACTATTATATGTTAGTTTATATTCTGAAATTTTGCTGAATTCATTTATTCTAATAGGCTCTCAGTAAAGCCTTTTATGTCACCTGTGAATTGTGACTATTTAACTTTACATTTTCTGAATTTATTTTTATTTCTTTCTCTTGCTTATATGATCCAGCCAGGACTTCACATACTATTTTGAATCAAAGCTACAAAAGTATTTATTCTTATCTTGTTATAGGTCTTAGTGAGAAAGTTTTAACCTTTCTCCGTTGAATATAATGTTACCTTTTGACTTTTATAAATGGTATTTATTATGTTGGAGTATATTTCTGGTATGTTTTATTCATTTAGTATTTTTCTGTATCAGAAGATGTTAAATCTTAAAAAAAATGTTTATATGTACTCATGGCATGGACATATGTGTGTGTGGGTCAGAGTTTAATGTTAGTGTTTTTGCTCCTCACTTTCTACATTATTTTTTGAACCAAGTTCTCTCACTGAGCCTAGAGCTTACTGAGTCAGACATATCTGTTTGTCAGCAGTGGTTACAGACAAACCCTTTTACACAGCTTTGTATATGGGTGCTGGTATCTGAATACAGTTATTCATGCTTATGCAAGGAACACTAAAATGATGGAGTCATCTCACCAGCCTAGAACATGTTAAATCTTGATGCATGCCTTCTCTGTATAAATTCAAGGGGGATATATGGTTTGCACTGCATTCTGTTGACAAGGTGTTTTACATTTATGAATATGTGTCTATTGAGTCCTAGAATTAATATAACTTGATCATGGTGAATAATCTTTTTAATATGCTGGTGTATTTGATTGTTATGGAACACTATGTTAACTTTATAAAGGTGTGTTACATTTGTTTCTGTTGCCTTTTTTTCTGTTTTAACTTTCTCTTTTATTCATTCTTTGCATCTTTCATACCATGCATCTCAAGCCCATTTATTTTCCATCTCTGCATATCCACCCTCTGAACTTAAAACCTGCCCCCCATGAAATTTAAGAGAAAAAGAAATAAAAGAGAAAAAAGGGGGAGAAATCTCATCATGGAAGCTGTAGTGTGACACAGTGAGTCACACAGTAAACCCTTTTGTCCATATATCTTTAATTGTAAGTGTTCACTGAAGAGTCATTGGTTCAAGGCCTATGGTTTCTGCTATGCTATGGATGCTGTGCTATCACTGGGACTCTTCTTGGTTATTCTGCTGTTGTCCTGTGTTGTGGAAATCCTGCAGCTTTGGGTCTGCAGGACCAATCCCTTCATGTGCTCCAGCAGATCACATATGGAGTGGATGTTGGGGTGGGCCAACCCATAACCCTGTTCTAGGCCTGGGTAGTTGCAGGGTTGGTCAGCCTGTCATATTTTCATTGTCTTCACTGCCAGGGTGAGGGCTCCTGCATGGCTTTGGTGAGTTCACCCTTTGCAGTGATGAGCAAGGGGTGAGGCCAGTTCTCCTGTTTTCATGCCCTCAGGGCTGGATCTCCCACACCCATGCTTTTAGGGCCAGCTCTACTGTGTTGCTCAGGCATGAAGTAGGAGCCACTCTCCTGAGTGTTGCAGTAGATAAGGGGCAGGACCAGCTCTCACACTCTTATAACCTCAGGGCCTGCTCTCCCACCTGCCTCAGGCATTGATTGGCAGGGGAGGGAACATCTCTCTCTCACCCATGCCGCCTTATGACAGGTGAGCAATGGGGACAGTTCTCCCATGGTCACCACTTTAGGGCTGGCTCAACCACACCTATGGCAGCAGGATTGGATCTGTTGTGCTGCCCAGATGAGGTGCAGGCCCTGCTCTCCCAGGTACTGCAGCTGGTGGAGGACAGGGGCAGATCTCCTGCCCTTCTAACCTCAGGGCCTCTGCTGCCTTTGTTAGTAATGTAAAGATGTCTTACATTTGGTTATACGGCATTTTTTTTGTGATTATATAAGCATAGGTTGCATCTGTTTCACCTCGCCTGCTTAAGGCACCTGATTGGACTAACGAAAAGCTGAACGGCCAATAGCGAGGCAGGAGAGGGATAGGCAGGGCTGGCAGGCAGAGAGAATAAGTAGGAGGAGGAATCTAGACTCTGAGAAGAAGAGAAAAAGTGTAGCTGGAGTTTTTCCCAGTCCTGCCCAGGCCCACAGCCACTCAGACCCAAATAAACACACATGCGCTTACATTAATTATGACTGTATGGCCTAATGGCTCAGGCTTCTTGCTAGCTAGATCTTACATCTTAAATTAACCCATTTCTTTAAATTTATACCTTGCCACATGGCTCATGGCTTACTGGTATCTTTACATCTGGCTTCCTCTGTGTCTGGCTGGTGACTCCTGACTCAGCCTTCCTGTTACCAGAATTCTCCTCTCTCTTTGTCCCACCTATACTTCCTGCCCGGCTACTGGCCAATCAGCACTTTATTTATTAACCAATCAGGGCAACACATTCACAACATATAGAGCAATATCCATAGCAAAAAAGAAAGAGAGGGACATGCTCAAGATGCTCAAGTCCAGACCTCAGGCAACTGCCATCTAGCCAGATATGGAGACAGCAGGAAAGTAAGATATATAAAAAGAATGAAAGGTAAAAAGCCCTGAAGTAAAACAAATAAAGAGGAATGTAGATGAAGATAAAGATTAAAATAAGAGCTAAGCTAAGACTGAGCATTCAAAACTAATAATAAGTCTCTGTGTCATGATTTCGGAGCTGGTCGTTGGCCCAAAAGAAAAAAACCTAGTACATTTGATTTACCAGTATTATTTTTTTGAAGATTTTTGCATTTACATTCATCTCACATATGGTCTATTCTTTTTTTCTTTCCCCTTTCCTCCTTCCCCCTCCCAGCTCCCTCCTTCCTTGTCTGCCTGCCTGCCTGCCTTCCTGCCTGCTTCTCTTCTTTACTCTGTAGTCCAGTCTAGTCTAGAACTCATTACATAACTCCAGCTGGCCTAGAGCATTTGACAAGCCTCCAGTCTTAGCCTGCTAATTTCTGATGTGACAGTAGTGAATCAGCCCAACCTACAATTTGCTTTCCTGTCCTTATTTGATTGATATCAGTATAATGCTGGCCTCAGAGAATGTGGTTGGAAGAACCCCTTCCTCTTCTATCTTTTGGAATAACAAAAGGAGAATGCCCATTCAGTTGTTTAAATGTTTTATGGAAATCAGCAAGTGAGTGCATCTGCTCTTTCATGGGAAGCTTTTTATTACTGATTTTTACTACTTGTTATGAGTCTCTTTGTCTTTTCTATTTCTTCATAATCCACTCTTGGAATAGAGTTTATGTATCCAAAATTTTTTCTGTTTCATTCTCATTTTCAAATGTATTGGAATGTAATTTGCACCATAATTCCTAACAAAGCTTTTAGTTTGTGTTTTTTCAGTTATAATACTATTTTCTTAATCTCTGGGTTTTGTCTTTCTTAGTCTAGATGCTCATTCTTCTTCTCCCCAAACAGCTTTTCCCTGCTGTTAATTTTTGTGCTGTACTTTTCATCTTCGTTTCTTCTATGTGTACTCTGATTTGACTATTTATTTATTGTCATTTTGGGTTTAGGTTGTTCTTGTTTTTCTAGTTTCCTGAAATGGAGGTTATCTATCTGAGATATTTCTACTTTTCTGATGTGCCTAAGCTTCTCTTTTAGCACTGCTTCTGTTGTATCCCACAGGCTTTTGTATGCACTTGATTTTTTCCTCCATTTTGTTTCAAGAAATATTTTAATAGTATTGGTGTGTTCTTCCATGATCCTCTGATTGTTTAAGAAGAAGTGATTTTATTTCTATATATCTAGATAGTTTTCAGGGTTTTTCTTGATGCTGATTCCAAAATTTATTACATTTAGATCCCCCAAAATGTTTGACATGATATCAATACATTTTTAATTTGTGAAATCCTATGTAATGGATGACATATCGTATATCATGAGCAATGTTGGATGATCTGGTGAGAAAATAAAGGTGAACATTGCAATTCCTAGGCAAAATGTTTTATAGCTGTCCACTTGGTACAGGTTGCAATCTCACACTAATTTTTTGTGGCCAATATTCTGGATCATGTGTCCACTGCTGAAAGCAAGTTTCTGAGATACCACCTTAAACCTGTCAGAATGACAGAGATAAAACAAACAAACACTGATGACAGCTTATGTTGGAGAGGATGTGGAGTAAGGGGAACACTCCTCCACTGCTGGTGGGAGTGCAAACTTGTACAGTCACTTTGGAAATCAGTATTGTTGTTTCTCAGAAAAATGAGCATCAATCTGTCTCAAGACCCAGCTATATCAATCTTAGGCATATAACCAAGGAATGCTCAATCATACCAGAAGGACACTTGCTCAATTCTGTTCACAGCAGCATTATTCATAATAGCCAGAACCTGGAAACAACCTACATGCCCCTCAACTGAAGAATGGTTAAAGAAAATGTGGTACATTTACACAATGGAGTATTACTCAGCGGTAAAAATCAATGACATCATGAAATTTTCAGGCAAATGGATGGAACTAGAAAAAGTCATCCTGAGTGAGGTAACCCAGACCCAGAAAGTCAAACATGGTGTGTACTCACTCATAAGTGAATATTATATTCAAAGCAAAGGATAACCAGGCTACAATCTACAATCCCAGAGAAGCTAGGTCAAAAGGAGGACCCTAAAGGGGACATGCATGGATGGCCCCAGGAAGGGGAAATAGTTAAGATCTCCTGGGTAAACTGGGAGGGTTGGGTAGAGGATGAGGGATGGGAACATGAGGCATCCTGATGGCCACTTGGGGGAAGGAGGGAGAGATTGAGCAATGAAAGGGATACCTTGATAGAGGGAGCCATTATGGGGTTAGGGAGAAACCTGATGCTAGGGAAATCCCCAGGAACCCACAGTGATGATCTCAGCTAAGACTCCTAGCAATAGTGGAAAGGGAGCCTGAAATGACCTTCCCTCATAATCAGATTAGTGACTACCCTAATTTTCATCATAGAACCTACATCCAGTAGCTGATGGAAGTAGATGCAGAGATCCACAGTCAAGCACAAGGCCAAGCTCCTTGAGTTCAGTCCAAGAAAGGGAAGAGGGATTAGATAAGTAAGGTGGGTTGCTGTGGATGATTGATTGATAAATAAAACACTGATTGGTCAGTAGCCAGACAAGAAGTATAGGTGGGACAAGGAGAGAGGAGAATTCTGAGAAGGGGAAGGCTGAGGCGGGGAGACACTGCCAGCTGCTGCCACGAGAAGATGTTAGTAAGCCACGAGCCACGTGGCAACTTATAGATTAATAGAAATGGGTTAATTTAAGATATAAGAACTAGATAACAAGAAGCCTGCTGCGGCCATACAGTTTAAAAGTAATATAAGTTCCTGTGTTTACTTGGTTGATTCTAAGCAACTGTGGGACTGGCAGGTGAGAGAGATTTGTCCTGACCATGGGCCAGGCAGGACCAGGAAAGCTCTAGCTACAAATGGCACCCAATGGGTCATGATGAGGAAAACCGCAGAGACAGCTAACCTGAGCTAGTGGGAGCTCATGGACTCTGGACTGACAGCTGGGGAATCTGTATGAGAGCAAACTAGGCCCTCTGAATGTGGATGACAGTGGTGTGACTTGATCTGTTTGTGTGGCCCCTGGCAGTAGGACCAGGACTTATCCCAGGTGCATGAACTGACTTTTTGGAGCCCATTCCCTATGGTGGGATACTTTGCTCAGCCTTGATGCAGTGGGGAGGGGCTTGGTTTGCCAGACTGTGTTGACTCTCCAAGGGAGGCCTTATCCTCTAGGGAGTGGATGAGGGGATGAGGGATAAGGTGGGTGGGAGTGGGAGAAGGGGAGGGAGGGGGAACTTTGTTTGGTATGTAAAATGAAAAAAAATTTAATTGCCAACTATTATTGTATTGGAGTTTTTTTCCACTTAAATCTGTTCATACTGGCTAATGGTAAAAAATGTTATATGTGCTTACTTTCACTGTTAGGATGATATGAATTTGTATAATTATACTGATCTGATATCTTCATTTGATATTGTCATACTCATTAATGTTCACTTTAAAGATTTCCTTCAGCATTTATTTTAGAATAGGTGTGGTGCAGATGAAGTGTCTCTGCCTTGATTTGGTAAAGTCTTTATCTTCTCACCATTGATAAAAGAAAGCTAAGATAGGGATTGGTTTTGGTTGCTAGAATATTCCTCCAGTACTATGAAATTTTCATGGCATTTTTTTCTACCAAGAATTTGGATATCAGGCCAAAGGGGGCACTCCGAAATGGTTTGTGCTTGAGAATTTTCTATATCTTTTACCCATGAGGGTTTGATTATAAGACATCTTGGGTAGATTTAGATTATGTGAGTGATAAATTTTGACCATCCAAAATTAAAAGTTGTGCAGTTTTTCATATTGAAGGAAACATCACTAGAAAAATGCCAACGCTAGTTATAAGCACATCATTGAATTTCATGCAATATATAATATATATTATTTCCCATCCCCACCTCCTCCTAGATTCTCCCCACTTATATAATATATGTACCCAACTTCACATTCTTCTTCTCTCTTAAAAAAAATGGGATCCAATTTTTGTTGGCTAAACTCCTGCCTATGGGGCCTGTCCTGGAGTGTGATTGATATGTTGATATATACACAGTGTCACTCCCTTGAAGAAAATTGTCCCTGCCCCCACCTGGCATCTAAATTTGAATACTTAATGAGGTCATGGTTTCCTAAAAATCTTGATGTTTACTGACATGTGATATACTCTCAGTGCCTGAAGGATCATTTGATTCTAATTTGCCTCTGCCTTTCGAGAAATTCTAAGGAGGCTGCTTAATTTTAACTCTCTTTAATTGACACTATTTCAGTTCTAGATGTCAGTCAGGTCCAGATTTCCTAGGTCCTTCCATTGGGGATTCCTCACTGTTTCAGCTCAAAAGAGCAACCTTATAGCAAGCATTTGGTTAGTATGTTCAGAGTATCAGAGAGAGGGATGCATGTCTGCAGATCTCACCTGGGGTTAGGTGTTCCTGGCTACTTCATACATACTGGTCTGTGGTGATACACTGCAGGATTCTGCCAGACAGGGACACAATCAAACTGACCAGCTTCTGTTTCTATATTATATCCATAGAAATCAGTGATGCCAAGATGCATTGTGCCTTGAGCCCATAGCTTCCCTAGACCAGCAAACACTGGGTTAAGATCCAGATTCATGTACATATGGACAGCCTAATTCTAAGGTATGTTTGTGATTAAAGAGGACTTCAATTATTCACATATGGTGCTACCTGGCAAAGAAAAATATTTAGACTGAGATCTTGTGTCATCCACTGGTACAAAGGTTGTTATAGAGGATTTATCTACACATAGGCTCAGAGATGAGAACCACTGACTTCTCTCTAGTTGTGTGTTTCTCCAACACAGTACTAAGTTACTGGCAAATTCTCATTCATGTTACCTTATCCTGCTTACAGGGTGTTGAATCTTTCATCACACTCTGCTGCCCAAAGTTGAAGCAATGTTGAAAAAGGCAAGCCCTAGACAATCTAAGCTGGGCAATATCTGAGTTTTATATCAACAGTGACCTTCATGCTTTCAAGGATAAATTGGGACCCACAGCATAGGCAGTGATGAGGCAGATGAACCACCAGACTGTCCCAATGGGACCCATGTCTCTTCATGGCACTGGGAAACACTGTGAGCACCAACATGGTGATAGGTGTGAAGCCTGAGAGTGGAGGGCAGGTGGTGAAGACAGGCAAAGGCAGCTGGAAATATAGGTTACATTAGTCTAGCCATTGCATTGCATAGGCCTCATTGGGAAGAATGGATGTTCTGTGGTTCAAATTCATAATTAGGACTTAAATTGCTTAAAATTCAGGTGTGTCCCATAGTGCATATGGTTATTTCTGATGCCAGAACTGATCTTGATATTCTGGTCCTTATTTCATTTTTAAATGGCATAGTTTGTTCATTTTATTTTGAGTTGTAAGAAATCTTCTTGCATTCTAAAAATAAACTCATTAGAGCGTATATGACTTGCAAATATTTTCTCTGAATCTGTGGATATAGTTCTTCTCTTTCTGATAGTGTTGACCAAAACATAGATGATATATTAATGGTTTAAAGAATCATCAATTTCTTTTAAATATTTTGTATGAGTTTTAAAAACCAGCTGATGAGTTGGAGAAAAGTATTCTAAATTAGAGGCAGGTGAATGGCATGTGACAAGGATCATGGAAATGACAGTCTCTAGACTAAAATACTTGGAATATGTGTCAATATCTGCTTTTATTCATTAGGTTTATATTTATTTCCATTAATACTCTTAGATACATATATAAGAATGTTTAAGGTAATCCAGCTGAGTATTTGACCACACTTAGTCTTTGTTTATAGACACAAATTGTTCTTTATTGAATTTTGTGTTTTTCTAATGAAATTTGATTGTCCAATGTCATATAAAATGAGATAGATGTATAAGAAATAATTGTAAAGATTATAGAAACACGGTTTACTTTTTAAAAATTCTGCATAAATGTTTCCTTATGGATGATGTCAAGTGTTACTTTGCAAATGACGTTTTTTTCAAGAAGTGACATCCAGAATCAATACAGCTCAGAAGACTCCTAACACCTATTAAGCTAGAGATGACAAATTGCTGTCCACATAAAATAAAAAGCATAGTTCCAGTGTTAACATGACTATGTTTTATGAATCATCCATAAAAGGAATCACATTACAAAGCTATCATAAATAATAATGGAAAATATAGTACAATATTTTATATATTATCCCACTTTACTTGATCCACTCATTCAATTATCTAAAATTGCCCACAATTTTAAAGCCATACATATGAAGATAGTCATCTTTATAACTTCTTAAAGTCCATGACTTTATTTGTAGTATTGATATGAGGGAGGTGAAGGCTTTATGTTCTGTGCAAATTTTACACTGCTCGCAACATTACATCAAGCCCTTAAAGTCACTCAGTAAGCAATTACTTGAGGATGCACTTTAAATAAAGGGACATATATCATGGATTTTGCCATTCTTCTTTATTTTATGAAAATTGTGTTTGGGTACTCATAATTTTAACAGTGAAGGTAATAGGTTTTTATTTCTATTTTTATTTTTTTTAAATAAAAGCATTGGCTATTTCTCTGCTTGGAGGAAGCCACAACAACGTAAGTAATATTTAAGTGGTTCAGTTATATACAGTTGTGAAATGGTCTCCTTCCATCCAAGTAAATTATGTCTTATATACTCATTAATTGTAAAATGAACTATAAATGTGGCTTTAAAAATATTATAACTTTCTCACTATAATTTGTTCTTCCATCATTATTACTGGAAGTGACATGTTGTAAAGCACTTCTAAATAACATGAGAAGGGAACTTCAATTAATCACCAGGTCATAGAGAAGTCATCCCAGACGAAGTCAGGGATGTCATGGAAAAAGAAGTCTTTGTAACAAACAATAATTCAAATGAGATAAATACACTTCAGTCTCCAATACAGTTCTTCCTCAGAAAGTGAACTTTTTATATGAAGAGTCTAGTTTAACATGATGAGATATGAATCATCATCCATGGAGTGCTCTGTGCAACTCATTTTTTATTGTGCAACTTATTTTCATTGTCCTAGATACAGCCTTTGCTAGGCCAAATCTAGTATGGGAGATTAAAATTCTCTCTCTTTTTTTTTTCACAATAGCCGTCAAAGCTCTCCCACCCAGGCCTATCTTTACCAAAACAAGGATTACCTTGGATGTTGGCTAAAGCATAGTAACTTCATGTGTATGTACCTTAGCACCATTTATATACATGAATCATAATTGCTCTTCTTTCAGGTAAAACTATGTTAGCATTCAGTCAAGCCATATTTTTTGGATATGTTTATAATAGCTTGCTAAGTGCTTAAAATAATTTCATCATTGTTATTGATTTTATGTATTTTTCGCAAGGAGGATTGTCCATACTAACCAATGCCAATCTTTTCTTTTCAGGTTGTCTAATGTTCCTAATTTCACCCCAAGCCATTTCCTCCAGCCAACACCACTGAAAATGACCTTAAAGTAATAGCAATTCCAAGTGTTTGACATGAATGCAGCTCTAGGCTGATAACTTCATACACAAAGAGAATATTCATTATAATCATTGTCTGGTGTTTTGTGGTATAATGATTTCAAAAGGGCAGGGGATTTTAGTTTAATGTGAGTTGAAATTTTACTGGGTATCATACAAACCTGGGAATAAACCTTATGAGCCTCAATTTCTGTGTATTTGGAGTGAGAAGATAATCATAATCTGGGGAATATTAAGATGTCTGTCTAAGGACATGGAGCCAGACATACTGAGAGTCCACATTAAGACCCACAGCAGAAGTCCAGGTGTGTACCCACTATGCTACTGCCACCATTGTTGTCTGTAGGCTTCTAAATTTAAGAGTATGGAGATGTTTTGGATTGAAGAACATGTTGTTATACTCCTAGTTTATCAGGGAGAAGGAAAAACTGGAATTCTTCTGAATTTTTCAGCAGAATACGTAATGCACATGCATTAACTTCTAGAAGTTTATTCTGCAGTGTTTTCTGTAGCTCATCAAATGCCATCTTTCCGATTGCTTTTTTTCCCTTATGCTCAGACACTATTTTCTGTATTGTGTACTGTGGTGGCACCTATATAGAGAAGAATTTGATATTGTGGATGTCGCTCTGTATAAATGAAATGCTGATTGGTCAGTAGCCAGGCAGGAAGTATAGGCGGGACAAGCAGAGAAGAGAATTCTGGGAACAGGAAGGCTGAGTCAGGAGACACCAGCCTGCCATCCAGGGAGCAGCCTGTAAAGGCAACAGGTAAAGCCACAGAACACATAAATTAGCAGAAATGGGTTGAGTTTAAGTGTAAGAGCTAGTCAGTGGTAGGCCTAAGCTAATGGCCGAGCAGTTTAATTAATATAAGCTTCTGAGTGATTATTTTATAAGCAGTTGTGAGGTCTGTGGTGCTGGGAAGGACTGGAGAAAACGTCTTCAACAATTAATACAACCAACACATTTGAAAAATTATAAGGAATCTTATTGTTTTTCTTTCAAATTTTACAACTTCATGGATATTCTTTTCCCAGTACATTTTATTCATTATTGGGTTTTTTGTTATGTTAGTCATGCCTCTTTAACAGTGAGAATAATTCATTTCTCAATATCAATGATTGTTTCTAATAAACTAGAGTATTTTGATTCTGTCTTTCTTAGCACCAGTTTAGAACATAACAAGTAGAAATTAAGGAAGAAAGTGAAAGAAGATAAAGAAAGCTTTTAGATATTACTGAATTCTAAGTGATGATCATAAAGAATTACGTAAATCTAAGAACTTTTAAAATGAATTTTCCTTTTGTTTTGCTTTATGAAGAACTTGGAGTGAACTCTCTTGGGCTCTGGTTATTATATGTACTTCATCCACAGCGGCTTGTGGGCTAGATTCTAGAAACTACAGTGAGATTTATAAAGTGTCTTTTTATTTATTTTTTTATCGTTACTTTGTGCCAACCCCCAAAACACTGAAGGAATAGACCTCTGGATTTCAGTGCGTTAACATTTATTTTTATCTAGTGGAGAGCAGGTCAAAGGCAGTCCATAAACCTAATTTCTGATGGAAGCCGCGTTCTGAATCAGGAAGCAGGAAAGATTATTAATCAAAAGGGAAAAGGTTCTGCTAAAACCAGAATAGTCATGGAAGGCGATTTGAAAGATCATTTCCATGGACACAATTATTTTGCAGTTGCATTTCATGTCAAGATTGGAAAGAAATTGATGGTAGATTTCACTATACAACTGTGTGTGTATATAATATATACACACACACACTAACAATCCCAGTCACTCACCAGTGGGCAGGGCAAAAGTGGTATTAACATGGAGCATTTTAAAAAATGTAATCAGTCCACATTATACTAAGTGAGCTCTGGTTGTAAATATTTATTAACATTATGAGGTCTCCAGAAACAGAATGTTGCTAACATGGAGATAGTTTCTGAGCTGTATATGCTTCTGGGGATGTTTAAGAAATCTGTCTCTAAAGAGACAAATGACTGGCACTATCCATCTCTTTTCTCATGAATTCTACCATTTTAGGACAGATCTAATTTAGCATAAATTCCTACCACATACTCTATCTTCCCTTCCATTTCCATAGTAGTAACCCGAGACCATGCCTCAAACACAGTAAAAGTCCTTCATGATGCTAAAGACACAGTTTTGTCATTTCAAAGAGACATTCATCTATGTCTTAAGAGATAAAGCTGATAACTTAAGGATATAGGCTAAAATATTTTGACTTATGAAGATAAAAAGAAATAGAAAGCATTTTTCCTTTCGGTTATTTTCTTTTCTTTTTTTTTACTTTATTAAAATACTGAGTTTATTTCACATGTATATTTGTCTCCCTACCATTTCCACATCTGACCACCACTATTACTATGTCCTATCATAACATTCCATACATACTTAAAACCAAGTAAAGGGTGGAGTTCCATCCTTGAAAACTAAACAGGCATTTTAGACAACACATTCTTGGCAATGGAACCCAGACAACATTTATCAAACACAGTAGGGAAAGTTCTCACTTTGAATTATAAAAAGGACAGCCAGACATATCTACTGTTACAGAAATTAAGTAAGATGGAATTATTTCATACTGTTTAAACCATTTTCTTAAAGAGACTTTCTCCACT
>CABHPH010155542.1:27251-46043 GCA_902168325.1 Peromyscus nudipes | reverse complement strand
TCATGCCTGCACAGCAATCCCTTTCCTGACCAAACTGTCTCCCAAGCCCCCTGTTCCTTTTAAAGGATGGATAATATCACACCATGGATATGCTATTTTTGTTTGTCTGTTCTCCTCTTGATGAACAGCCCCTACTTTTGGGGTACACTGAATAGTGGTGATGTGAAGAAGCATCGGAGTCCTTATTTAGTCCTTATTTCATTTCTTTTGGGTGCACCTAAGAATGGAATTCCTGGATCGGGTGATAATTCTGTTTATTTGGTTGAGGAACCACTATGCCGCTTTCTTCAGTGAATGTACCATTTATATTTCCGTCAGCAAGGCATGGGGTTCTATTTTGTACAGCATCCACCCTTATCTACTTCCTTCTTGGTAACAGTTGCTGTAATAGTCATGATGTCTAACTTGTTTTGATTTATATATCCCTAAAGGCTCAGTGAAGGCAGACATTTTCCTTGTGCCAATGTGCTTATAAAACATATCCAGAATAAGCAATATTCTTCAGATGTTATTTGAACATAAGTTAGAGTAGAGCCCCCTAAAGGTGCATCAATGCAGGCCAAGAGCAAATGGACTTTTGAGGAAGTTGCATTCAACAGTTAACTCATCCAGAAATAGGAGCTGACTAAAATCCCCCTGTTCTGTCCATCACAACGTTCTAAAGTCCTAGCTCCCCAGTGTGCTCATTTTTTTGTAACGATTTATTTTATTTGTAATTATGTGTATTATGTACGTCGGTGTGTGGATACGTGCATGTGAGTACAGGTGGCAGCAGAGCCCAGAAGGGGGTTCCTGCTCCCCTGAAGCTGGAGTTGCAGGTGGCTTCAGACATGGGTCCCACTTTGCTCTTGACCTTTTGAAGTGCTGAGTCTGGATAAAGGCTTGTACTGAAGCAAGATCTTAATTTGGCCTTCACCTAGTCTACCAGCAGCCTGTGTCTCCATTTGGCTCTGACATTCGACTGACCCATCCTGTTCTGTGTAGTCAGTTGTAAATTTGGCCTGATTTCTCAGTCCTCTTTTGAGACTTAGACTCATACAAATGCTAGTGACCAGAGCAGAAACAAGTACTGTGAGGGTTAACGTTGATTTTCAGCTTGATGAGATTTAGAGTCGCAATGGAAACAACCCTTCGGATAGGTCTGGGAGGGATTTTCTAGACTAGGTTAATGGAGGTGGAAAGACCCACCCTAAATGTGGGAGGTACCATTTCATGGGCTGAAGTCCCAGACGGAATCAGAAGGAGAAAGTGAGCTCACCAGCCGCATCCATCTCCGTCCGCTTCTGACTGTGGACTCAATGCTAATCTGGCAATCAAGGAGCCTCATCTGCTGCAGCCATGACCTGCTTGCCATGACGGACTGCAGCCATGACCTCCTTGCCATAACGGACTGCTGCCATGAGCCCCTTGCCATGACGGACTGCAGCCATGAGCCCCTTGCCATGACGGACTGCAGCCATGATCTCCTTGCCATGACGGACTGCAGCCATGACCCGCTTGCCATGACGGACTGCAGCCATGACCCCCTTGCCATGACGGACTGCAGCCTCACACTATGGCCGTAAAGGAAACCGTTCTGCCTTGAGTGGCTTTTGTCACAGCAACATGAGGGGTAGTGAAAATAAGTCCGAAGGCCTCCTGTTTCCTAGGTCTGGAATTTGATCTCCACTTCCTAAGTTCTAGCTGCATGTTCTCCCGTTCCTACCGGGAGCACTGTAAGCCACTCCAGCAAATATTTCAGTGAAATGGAAGCAGGCTTTCACTAACTGAAGAGCTCACTAATCCAGCGATTCCACAAAAATGGAAATCTGGTGAGGCCGAGGTGAATGTTAGGATGCCTAGATTGAGTCTTTCTCATTATTACCATTTATGTATTTCTTAAGAAATAAACAAGTGAAAATTCTCCTATATACTCCAAGCTGTTATTCTTTTGGGTGAAGCTTTAGACGGTGTTAGCCAGTATTCCCTTCTTATTTATTCTCATGTTTGTGTTGCATATTAAAATCACCTCCAAGCTTTCCTTTTCCAAGTGAAGTAATATCTACTCTTCGCACATTCACCAAAATATATTCATATTTAACTTGCAAATGATTTTTCCTATTCTCTAGGTCATATCTCATTGCTATATGAATTTATTAAAATGCTGAGCTCAAAGCAATTCTGCTCCATTAGGTTTAAAATCATGGGGTGGGAAGATAACCCAGTCTGCAGTGTTTGCAGGGCAAGAATGAGGACTCCAGTTCTGGTACATGGTTCTCATTCCAGCACTGAAGAGATGAGAACAGTGGATTTCTGGCCAGCTTAGCTTTTTTTTTTCTTGGCAAGTTCCAGGTTCAGTGAGATACTGTGTCTCAAAAAATGATGTGGATAGGCACTAAAAAAGATGTCTAAAATTGACCTCTAGCCTCCACATGCACATACCCACTTATGTATACACACACACACACACACACACACACACACACACACACACACACACGGAAAGGGTGCGGGGAAGATGATCAAGGTTCAGGAAAGCAATCACATACTTTTCCAGGGCACCCTGACTGTAGAGGCAGGGGCAGAGCCACACAGGTGCATGGTGGCTCTGGGTGCAGAGCATGCTCAGGCATCCTGAAAGGATGAAGAGGCCACTGCAAGGCTCAGAGAGGAACTGAGGAATGTCACCGGACCTCTGAGGCCCAGCTTCTTCACCATAAAACAACAGGGAAGAGATCAATCTCTCCAGTCCGTTTGTGACTCCCCCCCACCCCCCCAGGCGCAGTAGCTGGGCTCTCTCTGATACTGGGGCTAATGTACTGACAGAAAGCTACCATCTTGGAGAAACACTGCATTCAAATTCTGGAAACATTCCATAAATAATCTGTTCAGTGACAACAGTTGCACTATGGATATTGGCTGCGTATGGAATATGGGCAAACACTGGTGGGAATAGGAAGACCATCCTCACAACACGTGTATTTCTGTGGACTCAAAGCAAACAAACGGGCTAGCAGGATGGCTCAGTAAACCAAGGCACCCGTGTGACACCAAACTTGACAAACTGAGTTTGATCCCCAGAACCCACAGAACAGAAGGACAGAACTCTGACTTTCACGACACACACACACACACACACACACACACACACACACACCCCAAATGTAAAGAAATTAAAACCAACAGACAGATGCAACAGCTCCAAGAGAAACCACAAAGATCTGAAGAATTGACAACACAGCATCTACACAATCAGAGTGCCTACCTTTCCTGAGACAAGAGCGAGCAGGATTTGAGTTTAATTCTATGGATTATCAGATGCACTTCTCCGTCCTTACTGAAATGTTAGCTCTACACTACAGCTTGGAGAGGTAACACGGGATGTCAGATCGGCTGAACAATGGATTTGATGTGACAAGGTCATTTGCTTGTTTTTTTTTTTTCTTTAAAATCTAAGCTCATTATGGCTATCTATGCCATACCTTCCTTAGGTATCTGGAGGAATACAACAGGGACACAGAGAATCTATGGATCTGAGCAATGCAAATTCCAGGTCACGGAAGGCTTCTGACAAACAAAATAAAGTAATTCCTAGCAGGTCAGAAGGCATAGGGCTATAACCATGGCTACTGGCAGACAGAGGGTGCTGAGGCAGGAGGATCACAAGTTCGTGGCTGTCCTAGTTTGCTATCTATTGCTATGTTGCTATAATAGAACACTGACCAAAGGCAATTTGGCGAGCAAAGGCTTTATTTGGCTTATATGTCCTAATCATGGTCCATGAGGGAAGTTAACGCAGGAACCCGAGCAGAGCAGGAACCTGGAGGCAGGAGCTGAAGTAGTGACCAAGGAGGGATGCTGCTTACTGGTTTGTTCTCCATGGTTTGCTCAGTTTGCTTCTTGTACACTCCAAGATCAGAGGAAGGAGGAAGCCCCACCCACAGTGGGCTGGACCCCCACATCAGTCATTAATCAAAAATATGTCCCACTGATAGACAGGCCAATTTCTCAGTTGAACTTCCTTCCCTCTTCCCTAGTTTGTGTTAGGTTGACAAAAACAAAACAAAATTAGCACGAAGCTCTACTTGGGGTGTAGAGGAAGACCTTGTCTCAAAATTAAAAAGAAAGAAAAAAATATGTAAAATCAGAGCTGTGAATACAGCTCAGTGGTAGAGTTCTTGCCTAGTATGCCAGAGGCCCTGGGTTCAATCCTGCACACACACACACACACACACACACACACACACACACACACCCCTTTTTATTTGAGTTCCAAGGTTCCCAAAGCTAGAAGGAAACTTTATCACCTAAGTGTCCTTCACCAGCATGGAATTCCTTCTTTAAGGCTCTAAGAACATTCACAGGTTGGGAAGCGAGTTTCTCTGGAAGCCCAGTTGGGGCTCCTCTGAAGACAGCGTAGCTCTCAGAGCGGGCAGGAAGCAGGGGCACCTCTCCATCACCCTTTGAAGTACCGTTCTCAGTTAGCCCCACAGTTCCTGTACTTCGGTGTGCTAAGTAATCAGTGAGCTCACATCCTGCTGTGTGTACTTTTGAAAAGAAAGAAAGAAAGAAAGAAAGAAAGAAAGAAAGAAAGAAAGAAAGAAAGAGAGAGAAGCGCTCCAGTGGTGGAGCCCAGGCATGCGAAAATACTCAGCTGTGGCAGAGCAACACTCAGTCAGCTATCTGTCCTTGTCTGTGAGCCCCATCCAGGTTCCTTCTGTATCCAGGTGGAAGAAAAAATAAACAACAAAATGGGCAAGGGGGTATTGTGGGAAGGTGGAGAGGCCGACATGAGAAAGCCATCACTGCTCTGAGGATCTCACTGTGCCCTCCCCAGGCTCTCTGGTCCCTGTGGTCTCCATCAAAAGACATGGAACATAGCACAGAAGACAAGCAGAGTTCTTAAAACAATATGAGGGACTCTCGAGGGTGAGAGGAGACAGTGACCAAGAGACCACTGTTGAGGAAAGCACTCTCACGGCATGAGAGCCCACAGTCGCCAGAGACCCTTGTGCTTGCCTCCATTTTGAAGTGAGCTTTATACTATTTATAAAGCCCCTAGAACGGGTGGATTTACTGAGGGCCAGTTTCCTGTTCAAGGGGTTGAGAGGCCCACTTTGGTGAATTCTTAAGGAAAGGGACAGTGGGTCTTTGTTCTTTACCAGAAAGCCCTCCTGCTTGATAGTAATCTTATGATCTTCTGTAGTTTAGAATGTTTCCACTTAGGGCCAGAGACAGGACTCAGCTCACAGTCTTTGGATCAGTGATGACAGCCATGTAACTAGTTCTTGGGTTTACAAACTGCTGATTGGAAGAGAAGGCGTACGACCTTCAAGCCAACTCATACCTAACTAGCTACCAGCATCATGACTAAATCTCCAGGTATATTCACAAAATAAAGAGTTCACCGGCATTTGAAGGCCAGCCTCAGCTCCTGTCATTCTTATCTCTAAGAGAGAAACTAACCGCTACTTTGTGGTTACATGAAGAAAGCAAACAGACGCCTCCAGACCCTGAAAACACCGTCATCCAATGAACTTCCTCCTCACAAAGCAGGCTGGCTGACAAGGTTACTCGCTTCCCAGGGGGCTGTTTTTCAGAGATACTCAAAAGGGCTGACTGAGGTGCTGGGCCGGAAGAAACACCACCATGGAACAGAAACACAAGCCTTGCTACGCTGTTGAGTTAGTTCTCACCCCTGTCCTGAGCTTTGCTTTCAGACACAGGTCTTACTAGCTAACTAGCTTAGGCTGGCCTTGACCTTGTGGCCTCCTAATTCAGCACTGCCCCACCTCCAAGCCCAGCAATTACAGGAACAGACCATCACACCAAACCTCATTATTCCTTTGGTTTATTTGTTTGTTTTATGAGACAAAGTCTTGCTATGTAGCCCAGGCTGATTTTGAAGTCCATGTTGTATCCTAGCTTGGACTCAAACTTGAAGCACTCCTGCCTCTGTCTCTTAAGTGCTAGGACGGCAAGTATTCACCACCACACCTGGCTCTGTCACTCATTATCAACTACACTGTTCTCAGTTGGACGGGCAGTGACTGGGTTTTGCTTGTGTTCTGTGAAGGCTCTTGTCAAGACTGAAAAGAATAGCAAAGCCAGCACTCTGGGAGGCAGAGGCAGGAGGATCTCTGAGTTTGAGGCCAGCCTGGTCTATAGAGCAAGTTCCAGGACAGCCAGAGCTACACAAAGAAATCTGTCTCAAAACAACAACAAGAACAACAACAAAACAAAACAAAAAGAATATCAGATATATCCTCCCAGCTGTAGGGAGTATCTGGGTTGTCTCATAGTGCTAAATGTTACACTTTATTTTGCACACAGCCTCAAAGCCAGTACCACTGTCCCTCCCCACCCCACCCCCACACGCCCAGGTAAGACAAACTGATCATATCATTGAGTTTATGACAGCAAAATCACCGTCTTTGAGGAATTCTGGACAGAGACATTTGGGAGAAACTCCGCTTAAAGAATCAAAAGATCCAGCCTGGGAAGTGACTCAGTCAGTGAGGTGCTTGTAGACAACCGTGGGGACCAGGGTTGGATCCCCAGCACCCCCATACAAAATGTTTGGTTTGTCTGTCATCCCAGAGCTGGGGAGCTGAGACCAGAGGATCCTCTGGGCTCCAACAACAATCAGTTTAGCCAAATTCGCAAGACCAGCTTCAGTGAGAGGCCCTATTTCAAAAAATAAGATGAGAACAACTGAAAGAGACAGCGGAATTTGAGCTCAGGTCTCCACATGAACGTGTACACCTGTGCTCCTGTGCACACACAAAAAAATCAAAATACATTTTTCATGGAGTTGAACCAGTGGAGACATTCAGTCAGAAACAAGGTGAACTATTTGCCTCAGAGTCACGGCTTTGGGGTTAATTCCTGGCATCCACTGTGGAAAGTGGCTTTGCATTTCCATCCAGATTAGCATCACTCAAGCTTCCTCATCAGGGAGGCTTGCCTGTGTAAAGATCAGTCACCCTGTCCAGTGAGGTACTGGCTTGTCCATTCTAATAACGCAGTGATGGCAGAGTACGCTGTTAACAGCATGTTATGTTGTACTATATAATTAACTCCATAGTGATGAACTCTAATTAACTTAGGCCAAGGACAACAAATTAAGATAATGGAAAACCAGGTCCTCACATGTTGATCGGATTCATTTAGCCTGGCATCAGTATCTTAATGTCGCCCAAGACAGGTCAGCCTTCTCTCTTACCTAAGCTACCAGGTAAGAGTGCAGCCTGCAATGCATTCTGCACACTTGGTTTTCCTGAGTGGTGGGGCTTGCTATAATTTTCCTTGTTACCAATCTAAATGGGTAGGGATAGTGGGAAAGTGTAGGTAAGCGGAATAATTTTATAATACTAGTGCTCTGGGAGCTGTGTTCCAATTTACTAAATATTGAAGATCTCCCATTCTTTCAATTCAGCACAACAGAAATTCTAGAGCCTCCACTAAAGTGTGACATCAGGGACTAGGGAAGTGAGAATGGCATATGTTTGCCCTTGTTCCTCATGAAACTTACAATTTAGAAGAAGAAAGGAAGGATGGGGCTGGAAAGATAGCTCAGTCAGTAAAATCCTTGCTTTGCAAGCATGAGGACCTTATCTCAATCTATAGGAATAATGTGAAGACAGCAACTAAGAGCTGGGCATGATAGTGTGCTTGTAGCCCTGGCCCTGGGGAAATGGAGATGGCCAGATCCCTGGGGTTACCTGCAAAGCCAGCCTTGCCTACCTGCTGAGCTACAGGCCAGGGAGAGACCCTGCCTCAAAACCCAAGATGGATGTGGTCTGGAAATGCCAGTCAAGGTGTCATCTGGCTTTCATACGCCCATGTGAACATACATGAGGGGGGTTATGGGAAGAGAAGGGAAGGGAATAGAATTCACATCCAATCTGTGAGCCCTGTGCCATCTTTCTCTATGTGTGTTCTCACTAACTCTAAACAGTGCCCTTTGAAAAATGGACTATGTTTAGTTCTATAGGAGAGGTAATTGAGGCTGAAAAGGGTAAAGTAGACTATTACGGTCAGTAATACATGTATGAACATACATGTGTATATATGGTCACAAGTGTGTGTCAGTGCATGCACGGGCATGTAGAAGCCAGGGGTTGACCTAGGATGTCTTCCTTTATTTATTGAGGCAGGATCTCTCGCTCAGTCTTGAGTTCACCATTTTGTTTTGATTCAACTGGTTTAGTTAGCCAGCTTGCCCAGAGGAATCTGCCCTTACCTCCTAAGAGTTCTAGAATTATCAGGAGATCTCAGCTTTTACATGGGTGCTGGGCATCCGAACCTCCACACCAGGAATATTCAGACCTAAAGAAGAAGGAGGTTTTGACACACACTACAACACAGATGAACCTTAAGAACATTGTGCTAAGTGAACTAAGTCGTAGTGACAAAGGGTACGGACATTTGCACACGAGAACTGGACTGGTCAGATGCTGAGGCCAAAGGAATTGCTTCCTAATGGTCACAGAGGTGCTGTTTGGGAAGATGAAACACTTATGGAGATGGACAGTGGCCAGAGTTGCAGAGCAAGGAACCCAATCATGCACTTACAACTGTTTAACATGATGTGGCTCAGCCAGTAAAGGCCTTGTCTCACAAGCCCAAGTTTGACGGTCAGAATCTACGTAAAAAGCTGGGCACAGTGACGAGTGCATAGAGTCTCAGGGATGTGAAGAAGCACTAAGGGGGCCTTAGGAGTAATGCCATCAAGCTCTATACAGAGTAGCATCCTAGTTCACAAGGCAAGAGCAATCCAACAGGCCTAAGTGGGCTCCTGACTTCACCAAACCGAAAGCAGTATGTGAGCGAGAATCCTAGAGTGGCATTTATTACTGGCTTTTATTGCATGTGTATACGTCTACAATGTGCATGCCCATGTGTACATATGGTCACAAGTATGTGCTTGTGCATGCATGCATGCATGCATGCACACACGCATGCGGATACAGCGGTTGACTTTGGGTGCCTTCAGCAGTCACTCCCCGCTTTACATATTGAGGCAAGATCTCTTGCTCAATCTGGAGTTCACCCTTTGAATTTAATTTAACTGATTAAGCTAGCCAGCTTGCCCACCTAAGAGTTCTGGGATTACAGCCAGCCACCACCTAAGAGTTCTGGGATTACAGCCAGCCACCACCTAAGAGTTCTGGGATTACAAGGAGGTCTCAGCTTTCATGTGGGTGCTGGGGACCCAAACCTCAGCATTCATGCTCAGGTGACAGGCACTTTATCCTCTGAGCCATCTCCATAACCCCTCATCAGTGTCCTTTGGAGTAGGGTTATGCAAGTGGAGAAAAGTGTGGAATATTCTAAAAGTGAAGAATGTTTACTATAAAATCACACCAAGACTAGACTGAGGTGCAGAATCTGGGCAAAGATATTCAATTAAATAACTCACTCATTTTTATGATAGTTATGTAACTGAAGGGAATCTGGAAATCGCGTGTTCACATAAAATCTTGTTATAGCTAATACGATTTCCCTTTTAACTGTAGAAAAAATCCACATAACATAAAATTCACTATTGAGATCATTTGCACTTTGCATTGAAGTAGTACTATATCTATCCATATTACTACAGACCCATTTCCAAACTTTTTCATCTGGGAAATTTGAAACCACACCTATGAAACTTCAACTTCTTTCCCAGCCCCTGGCAACTAACGTTCTACTTTGTTCTGATGAGGTTCACAACTTCCTGTTGGATGCTCGCAACTCCCCTTCCTCAGGGTCTAATTGTTGAGCCACCACACTAGGGAGTTTAACTAACAAATAATCATACAGAAGCTGGCACTTGGTGGCTGTCTTCCTCAGCATCATGTTCTCAAGGTTTTGTGCTGGAGCATGAGAAGGCATTCCTTCCTTCTTCAGAGTCAGTAATAGTCCTTCTGTAGACATCGTCCACTCATCTGTTAAGGATTTTGGGGCTGTCTCCACCTCTTGGCTGCTGCAAATAATGCTCATATGATCACAAATATGCAAATATCTATCCAGGTTCCTGCTTTCAATTCCTTTGTATATGTTCTGATTAGACGTGCTGGGGTTTCTATTCTATTTTCATTCTTAAATTCTGTTTTTATTTCTTTGGTGTGCGGTGCTGGGGATTGACCCTCATGCATGGTAGGCAAGTACCCTACCACTGAGCTAGATCCCAGAACTCTATTTTTAATGTTTGGAGGAACCACCTAACTGCTTTGTCTATCAGCTACACCATTTTACATTCCTGAAAACAGTGCACAAAATCATCAGGTTTCTATTTCTTATTTTCTATTGTTTTTCTAATGTCATGGTAATGGGTGTGAGATCATGGTGGTTACAATTTGCATGTTTCTAATTATCAGTGAGGCTCAGAATCTTTTCATGTGTTTGTTGGTTATTTACATATCTTCTTTAAAGAAATGTTTATTCAAGACCTTTGCCTACTTTAAAAATCAGCTTGCATTTCTCCTTTTGAGTTATATACAAGTATTAGTTTCACCTTATACAATAAATCCATTCAGTTATACAAACCATTAAAAAAAACCCTTCATGAACAAGATACCTTTAATTCCAACTCAAAAAGAAAACATAATTGATACATTTGACATTTCTAATGTCTTTGCTTTTGTACCCTCAACTGGCCTCTATTAATTACTAGGCTGAATTTGGAGTTCATTATCTCCCGAACTTTAGACACGATATATATGTGTGTGATGCTTAAAATATGTATTCTACATATAGCATATTTTTCAAGCTTTGAAATCAAAGCAAGGTGCTGTTTACACTCCTCCACATCTCTATCCAATGTGTTCAAGGTGCACTCTAGCACATGGGTCTCCATTGGCTAATTTTTGCTCTGTGGAAGTTTATTCTCACATTTTGCCTCAAGATTTCTTACTCTCCTTCCTTCCTTCCTCCCTCCCTCCCTCCCTCCCTCCCTCCCTCCCTTCCTTCCTTCTTTCCTTTCTTTGGAGCCAGGGTTTCATGTAGCCCAGGCTGGCCTTGAACTGTCTGTGAAGTCAAAGATGATCCTGAACTTCTGATCCTCATGCTTCTACCTCCCTTCTCCCTGTCTCGCTGTCTCTCTCTGTCTCTCTCTCTGCCTCCCTCTCTCTCTCTGGCAGTACTGAGGACTGAACCTAGGGCTCTGTGCATGTTAAGCAAGTGACCTATATCACCAGACCCTTTGCAAATCTTTTAAATGTACGGCTTTATAGAAGATGGTGTGAGCTTCTCATATGGGTTTCTGTGCTCTGCCTGCTGCTATCAGACCATGGAGCTCCGAGAAAACTTCACTGTACAAAATAAGAGTGAAAAGGAAAAGCAGACCTAGGCAGTAGTTTCACAAACTCTCTGGAGGAGTTTTAGTGTTGCAGGGTTCCCCGGCCCGGACTGTGAGAATGATTTACTCCATTGAAATAGAAATAAGAGTATATCTGCTCTCCTGGGGTGCCTAGTTGCTTTTGCTGCTGCTGTGATAAAACACTCTTACAAATGCAACTTAAGGGAGAAGGGTTTCTTCTGCCTTACATTTCAAGGGCATGGTCCAGCATGACTTCCAGGGAAGTCAAGGTAGCAGGAACTCGGGACAGCTGGTCACGTGGCATTCATAGTCAAGAAGCAGATAACGGGCCAGTGAGATGGCTCAGAAGGCAAAGGGCTTACTGCCAAACCTGACTACTTGAACATGAGCCCCAGAACACCCATTATGAAAAGAGAACTACCTTGTACTCTGCAGAGGACCATAACACACACACACACACACACACACACACACACACACACACACACACACACACACACAAATAAATGCGAAGAAGGAGGGGGGAGGAGGAGGAGGAAATGGGCAACGAAAGCATATTGCTGCTCATTTCTTCTCCGCTTATGCAGTTCAGGATCCCATCCAGGGGATGGTGCCACCCACGGTGGGCCAGTATTCCCATCTCTACTAATGAAATCAAGATAATCTCATAACTGTTTTCAACTAGGATTGGATTAGGGGAGCTAAATTTGGGGAAGTGAGAAGATAGGAAAGTAGTTCCCCTTTTTGATAGGTTGGGTCAGTAATATTTAGGGGATGGTGGTGAGTTTTTGGTGTCTAGCTGACACTGTGATTGCCACAGTTGTATTGGCAGCTATCAATTTGAAAGGTGTAGGAGAAGCCTTATCCAAACTATAGGTCCACCAGAAGAGGTTCTCTTTGTCATTCATTCCCAGTTCAGGAATTTTGTTTTCTTTTCTTGAACCTCCACAGACAAAAAAAAAAAAATGAAAAAGTGATTCTACAGAAAAAACCAAAAAATCAGACATTTCCTCCAATGGCGTTTCTTATTTCATGGAGTAGGACAACATCTCCATTAAAAATAGCTGAGTCTGATGCTCTAGTCATTCATCTGAACCTCTTTTAGAGGCCTGTTCCCATCACCCACATATGACAAAGAACAGAGGTTATTTGTTTGCATAATGTTTCATTTTCCTAAATGATGCACAAACAGCTTTTTTTTTTTTTTAGGGACTTCTGTTTTAGCAACACATTCAAATGACTCAAATAGTTTTCTGAAATGAACTGCCAAATAAGAAAAGTTCACCAGTGTAGAAATCTGTGTTATCAACTGGATAGGGGAAAAGAGAAAGACTCTCACTGTTGTGGACATATATATGATAAATGAAACACTCAGTGCAAAGTAGTTAAAGGGTTCAATGGATGCAGCTATTTTGAATACATTGGGTGTTCACATTACTCTAATGTTGTACAATTGTAGAAATGAGTTCTAATCCATACTGTGTGGTAGATTAAGTGAAGAGAGTGCGATTTAAGAAAGACCCATTGATCTTGTGCAGGTAACTACAGTTGCCATGGGTTCCTGATTGCAACAGCTTTGCCCTGTCCAGAAGATCAACCCCGCCAAAATTAAAGCATGAACAGGGGAGGAACTTACAAGGCCCCACCCCTAACTGAGGGGTTCCTGGCAGTTGAAAGCTGCTGGGGGAGGAGAATCATTCTTCTTTGGGGTGTGACCACTGGTATGTGCCTGGCCCGACACCCCTGTATATATGGACAGTACTAACTAAATTAGTGCATTGTTATTTAAAAGGAAGAAAGGAAAGAAGGAAGGAGACAAGAGAATGAGAGGGGGGTTTGGGAAAGATCCAGGGAGTGGATGGATACGATCATATTCCATTGTATACATGTGTGAAATAAATTAAAATTACAAATGGAGTCTTCATTCATAGGACAGCTCTGTAAAAATGATGACCTTTTATCACTTCCTTTTTCTTGTTTTATGAATCATACTTCAAAAGCAAAAAATAATACCCACTATCTGGAACAGGCATATTCTCAAGGACACATAGCAGAATGGGATTATCAGAGGCAGAAAGCACAGAGAAAGGGGAGCTATTGGCTAAGGATGCAAAGGTGCTGTATGGGTGATGAGACCATTATGAAAACAGATGGCAGCGAAGCAGGGTGAGAATCATCAGTCTAGCAAATGCTCTTGAACCGTATACTTAAAAAGAGTTAAATGAGCTTGGGCTAGTGGCACATGCCTGCAATCCCAGCACTCAGGAGGTAGAGGCAGAAGGATCAGTAGTTCAAGGACAGCTTTGACTACTTAGAAAGTCCAAGGCCAGCCTCGGTTATGCAAAACCCTGCCTGAAACAAACAAAAGCAAACAGAAAGTTAAGTAGCAAATGTTGTTATATCTCTTTCTACCAAAATTGCAAAAACAAATATATAATCTAGGAATCTGATTTTTTTTTTTTACTGGATTTGCCTATGATCTTTTTTTCTTTTTTTTTTAAATCTCATCTTTGTCTGTTTCCTTTTGAATTTCCTAAATGGGCTGTTTCACAATTGCTTTTCTTTAGTTTCCCAAACCATCACTCTTCCTTCTCTACACTAGGCAGATGGGCTTATCTATTTTGGAGAGAAAACGAAAGCCACAAGAGACGCATTTGCTCAGCTTCCTTCTCTCTGTTCATTTCTCTCTCGGCCTACCTTGTGTCGGTGGAGCCTTCCACACGCAGGCTCCTTCCCCCGGTACCCTTCACTGTCATCCTTTCATTGAGTCCCCTGTCTGTCATTCTGTGGCTTCGGTCTCCTCCATTCCCAATGACACGCACAGTGCACAGTTGCCATTTCAAACAACTAACTTCAGACACTGTTTCTCCCACAGGGTGGCCCACCCCCTTCCTTTCCCAATAGGCTTTCCCGACCATCCCTTTATCTTCCATCACTGCTCCACCCTCTGCCAGCTGGGTCACCCTGCCCACACTTGCCCGTCTTGCTCTCTGGATGACACATGCACGGTCTCTTCCTTGTTTCTTTTCTCCAGTGTCAATCACACTTGCCCGCCCGCGCAGGCACACTCCCCTGCTGCAATTGCAGCCAATTCCTGCTTCTCTTTGTAGTCAGTTGTCCTCTTAAGAAGCATAAGGAGACACATCTGGGTTTTTACTTGACTCCCTTCTTTTCTGAGAAACATTTTGCCCAATCTTATCGATCTTGATGGCTTGAATGACACCCTACTTGGTGATGAACCTAGAAATACAGTTTTCTTAGACCATATACTAATTTCTTTCATTCTCAAAATTTCAACTAGACGCCATCAGACTTGTTCAAGTGGCTCACCAATCTCACAAGCATAGCCAAACCAAATGTGGTTTCTACTTTTTCCTTAGATATCTATGTCTCTCTTCTGTCTCTTGTCTTGAGCAATGGAATTATTGCCTACTAAGTCTTTCAAGCTAGAAATATTAGAACCACCCATGAATCCCACTTCATCCTCATCTCCCACATGTACCTATGTTACAAATTCCATACATTTTTTATCTTGTTATTTCTGTTGCATTCAACTCTTACTAGTTTCAATCTGTTAGCTTGAGAATGTTATATATTCTCCCTACATCATAGTAATAGATCTTAAACAAATAGCTTTTTCATGTGGCCTGCTCCTTTTCTACATTGGTTATGTGACTTGTAGTCCTCAAAAATTGCTTTTTTGGGCTAGAGAGATGGCTCAGTGGGTAAAAGCACCTGCCATGCAAAACTTATGAGTTTGGATCCCTGAAGTCCATGTGAAAAAACCCTCCTTATGCAGTTGCAGGAACCTGTAATCCCAGAGCTCTTTAAGGTGAGATGAGACAGGAGATGGAGCCAGCAGGTGGAGTGGGAGTGGGGGTGGGTAGAGGTGGTGGGGTGGTGGGGGGTTGGTTGAAGCCGGGAGGAGGAGCCAGGAGGTGGAGACAGAAGGTGGAGATGGGAGGTGGAGATGGGAGGTGGAGATGGGAGGTGGAGATGGGAGGTGGAGATGATGGGAGGTGGAGATGATGGGAGGTGGAGATGGGAGGTGGAGCCAGGAGAAGCCTGTGGGACATCCGGCCTGGATTGTGCAGCACAGCAGCAAGAAAGACCATGTCAGACTGTGTCTCAAAACAAAGGTGGAAGGCATGAAGTTGACCTTCACAGGTGCACTGTGGCACACATGCACCTACATCTCACACAGATCATTTACACACACATCCACACAAAGTTTAAAAAATTAAAAAGGTGAAAGTTTAAAAATTGAAAATAAAATTAACGATTACTTCCTTGTTTAGAAAACCTAAACAGATCTTCTTTGATCAAAATATAAAGTCTAGACTCATGAACTACATGACCTTTTATGTACAAAATTAAAATTTAAAGGGGATTCGATCATTATTAAAGACACATTTTCACTACAGTGCTTATTTCTGGTTCTTAACAGTATGTCCTTCTAAATAACCTCAAATTTGTTTAAAAGAGCCCTGAGCCAAGTTAATCTTCCCTCACACAACTGTCAAGATGAAAACAGCCATACAATATTTTTAAAATACAAAAGCTTAGTAAACACAGGGAGGAGACATATGCAGAAACCCACAACGGATTTAATTTGCAAAACCACACAGTCTTAGCTCAACTAGAGTGAAGATGATTTAGATAAATACAACCAGAAAACTGAGATAGAAGACACAGGGTAAACAACGACAGCTAATGGTTTAGCAGTAAACATCACGGGTGTGATGTGAAGATCTGAGAAACTGATTTACTTCAAGACACTGGAGGCAATCACTGCTCACTGGAAGAATGCCCTAACTTGTATCTGTGGGAGAATTCTCACCTTGACACAGGAAGAAAAACAAGACTTTTTTTAGTTGAAGCTGCCGAGTGTAATTCTATATCTCGCTGCCTTTAACTTTGTATGTGAAGATGTGAGGAATTTCTCAGAGATGGATTCTATCTTGAGGGCTTAAGAAAAGAGGCCAGGAAAACCTCTGTGTAGAAATGAATGAGGGTGGTTCCTTTCCCAGGAAGTATTTGGGGAGTAGAGTATGCTTGAGTGACCACAACCACAGAGCAGGGTAAAACACCCCCAGAGGTGACACAGCCAGAAGGTCAGAGGAGAACAGGAAGTGAAAGCTTTTGGGGGCCTGAGCTTCATGAGTCGGAATTAATGAAGCCATTCTTGAGATTTCTTCTGCTCATTTTCCTAGTTGCAAAAAATCCAGTCATAGGCAATGAAAGGTTAGAGACTGAAAATGAAAGTGAGATAAACCTTATGCATAAGGATCACAGCTGTCATCTTAGGTATGAAAATATTCACCTAGGAGCCAGCTTTTGCTGCCCACTGCTAAGAGCCGGGCACTGCAGAGTAACAAAAGAATGCAGTGTAGTAAGAGAGTCATCCATGGCTTCAGCCCTCCTGGAGGACAGAACACTAGTTGGAAGACGTGTGGGTCCAGCAGAGGGAGGGCACGCTGTTTCTGTGCCGCCTAGTGACTCATCTGCACCTTCTTGTTTTTTTGTTTTGGTTTTCTTAACCATGATTTTGTGGCAATGAACATGTATGAGAAATTTTTTTTTTCTGAGTCATACATTTAGCAATCTAAAAGCAGGCCAGGTTGCAGAAGTTCCCGAGCTCTCCACCCTTTGTCTGCATTTTATGGTGCTGGCCATTACTCAGCCTTCTTTCTCTCTTTGAGCTGGTGTTCACTCCATTAGTCTTCCTGCTCCAAAACAAAGGCCTCCTGAGGGCTAGCATCTTCTCTTTTTATCCCTGCATCTTTGGAATCCAAATGATGCCCAGTGTGGTTAGGTGCCTGATCAACACATATTTAACTCAATAAGATGAATTTAAAATGTAAATTAAAAAATTCCCACTTTTCTCTGATTGACTAAAGCAGTCTAAGGTATAGAGGAAATGTCAGCAGCATTGAATTTTTAAAAGGATCCTTGTTTTTCCAAGTCCTAAATTGGCAAAATTTCAGGCATTGGAAAAGAGTGTGGTGAAAATTATCCAAAATATTTCATGGGAAGCAATGTTCTAAAGGGTTTCTCCCCAATAGGTTAGTCCATATATACTTATTTTATACTTAAAAAAAATAGTTTCCTTCTTTCCTCTCTGACTGAATGTATACATCATCTAAAAGCACTGTATTGGACCTGGGGAGATGGCTCGGTGTGGGAGGAGAAATGTAAGCTTGAAGACTTGAGTTCCATGATCCCCTGCACCCACTTGCTGTGGCCAAGCACTTGGTCCAGAACTCCAGCATTGTGGGGATCAGAGACCGGAGGATCACCGGGATTCCCAGGCTACCAGTCTAGTGAGGTAGCTCCAGGTTCAGTGGGAAACCCCGTCTCTAGGCAGTAAGGGAGAGATAATAGAGCAGGACACTAGCATCCTCTCCTGGCTTCTGCATTGGCATGCACCCTCACATGTATGCAGACACATAAGACCGCATACACCCCCATATGCCTCCTCACATACACCAGAACAGAACGCACTAGCAGTGGTGAGTCTGAATATAGCAGAATGATAAAGCTAAATGGAAGGAAGCCTTAGTAACCAACTGCCTGCTAGATACTTGGTCTCTGCTCCCTGGAAAAAGGGTCATGAAGATTCTCTACCTAGGCAGCTATTTATAGTTATTTATTCTAATCAATTTTCAGGGCTAATATTTTTGCATATATATGTATATGTATACATACTTACTTTTGAGACAAAGTCTTATGTAGCCCAGGCTAGTCTGAACTCCTCATGTAACCAAGGATGACCTTGAACTTCTCAACCTCTTTGTTCTGTCTTCCAATTACAGGTGTGCATTACCGTGCTCAGAGAATCACTGGTGACTGATACTAGGGCTTTGTGCATGGTCCTAAAGCACTCTGCCAAATGGGTATATCTCTGGCCAAAAAAAAATTAATTTGTTTTGGTTTTGAAAATTGCTCATTTTCTCAAGTGTGAATACTCCATTGCTGTTCTGATTTTGTTTTGTAACCAATCAAAAGCAAAACATAACATTGTTAAGATTGTGTTTTTGGTAATGCATTTGTTTTTAATTAATTAATTATTTTTATTATAGTTTAAAATTTTTTCATATAATATATTTTATCCATGTTTTCTCCCTCTCCCAACTCCTCCCAGATCCATCCCACCTCCTTATCTACCCAACTTTATGTTCTCTCTCCCTCCTCCCCTAACAAAGCAAGAAACAAAATCAGCAAGAAACAGGCCCCCCATAAAAATCACAAAAATGAGAATCAAAAGAAACAGATAAAAGACCAATAAGATTTTAAAAAAGCCAAAACAAACAAAACAAAAAATTCACAAAAATGCTATTGAGTTCATTTTGTCAACAATCCTAGGCACTGGGGCCTGCCCTGGAGTATTGTTGCTATACTTAGTGACACTTTTGGAGAAAAGTTTTTAAATGATGCTTTTAAAGACTGATCTATCTGTCTGTCTATCTATCTATCTATCTATCTATCTATCTATCTATCTATCT
>CABHPH010155542.1:10701-23201 GCA_902168325.1 Peromyscus nudipes | reverse complement strand
GGTGAATTCTAGGTTTAAAATTCATGATGGAGCCATATCAATGCAGGGAGCATCCTGGGAAGGCAACACATGGAAGGCCATGGAATACGAATGCGTCTGGCCCAGGAAGACCTTGATTCACCACAGCCAGATTTTCACATGGGTCTGGGAAACAAACTCAGGTCCTTGTACAACAAGCACATTTTGAACACAGTTTTGTTTTAGTAGAATCCTGCTGTAAGCCATGTCATGAAAGAAACAAAAGGTGCAAAAAGGAAAATCCAAGAGGTGCTCTTTTTGAGATGGTGTATACTAACTGCCTAAATTTGTGCTAGATGCTACTACAAAAATAGCTGTCTCAGCCTGCCCCATCTCAGTGCTCCTCTGTGATGCCACTCCACACTTTCCATTCCCAGCTCCTGCCTGTTCTGTGACCTGTTTTGACCAATAGATGTCTGTACAAATGATACTGTGTAATTTCCTAGCTTGGACCTTACCAAGTGGAGTCTTTGATTTTGAGTATTCATAACCCTTGCTTTTACTATCTTAACTGCTAGGAAAAGAAGTCCAAGGTAGGCACTTGGCAAGAAGGAGGATGAGGAGTTGTATGGTCTTCCCCTTCATGTACCTGGTCGATGTGATCAGATCTGGCTATCCCCAGGAATATGACAAGTTATAAAGTCACTATTCCAGAACCACCCCAAATTCTTGACCTGTAAAACCACAAGCAAGTAAAAGAGAGATGCTTTTAGTCACTAAGGTTGGGCAATTTGTCCCACAGAGATTGATATCCAAAGCCATACTCAGGGTCAAGTAAATATTTGTCAAAGAAACAATGAGCTGCATCCTGGACAATTCCAGAGTGATAATGTGAGGCCACTGTCAATTTATGTCACTCTTGAACTTCATTCTTAATTACTTGACACCAAATCCCATTTCAGGCCTATGTCACACTTAACTGATTAGGGCTTAAGCTTCTTAGAAATGGGTTCTTAGAAAATGCAATCCTTTGATTCTATCTTATAAAAGACTAAGAAAATGTGCATGGCACATGGATTAAAATTCCCTGGAATTTGGATTGACTTTTCCTTCTGGCCGCTTTAAGACAAACGTTCAAACAAATTAGTGTTTCACTTTTTGAACTCACAGAATGCTTGGTGATTCTTCGTATTTTACCTTCTTAGCTTATGATTAATGGTGATAGACACACACTTGAATTAAAAGTGTGTAATCTTCCCCTTGATCTTAGACAGTTGAATATAGGGGATCCAAATTATTTTTCCACAAGAAGATATCGACAGCATATTTCCTGAAGAAAATCATTTCTCTACTTCCATGGACAGACATTCTTTTTGTTCCGAATTCTTCAGCTTTTGCTCTATGAAGACAAGGGCTTTGCTTTTCACCTGTCCTTTCTATTGTTATAATGAAGTTAAAAATAATGGACTGTGTTGACATTTCTCTCTGGCAGCTCTAACTAGAAGGGACTGTGAACGGCTGTGCTTTACTTCATTAACTTCTAAAACGATGTGCTAATTTAAGCTTAGCCACATCAGCCCCATTTTGGTCAAACAAGTTGCAATTCATTTCATTTTAATAAGCAAAAAAAGATGTCTTTTGTTTCTCCTTCAGATGGTTTACATTCTTGGAGTTCTTTTAGTCACAGACCTCAGATACACTATAAATATTAACGAATCCCCATGTCCAGGAGCTAGGAGCGAGTCTCAGAGGTGCGGTCCTTGCTCTTACTGGAAGGACTCAGAAGGTTAGAGGACTCTGGATTGTGCCTGTGGCAAATACTTCAGCTGCCCCGGCCTAAGACCTTGGAACTCCACGAGTCAGGTCTCATTGACTTATTTTCATCAGCATTAAAGGACTTTTTATAAAACTGTACAAGTGTACGTTCTATTTAAGTGCGAGGGTCATTTGGTTTCTTTTTATGAAGGGGTTTATTAGTGGCTGTCCTGAATACTGCTATAAGGACTGAGTAAGTCCCGAGTGATTGGCGCTCTTTTCCTTTTGTAGGAATGAGGAATTCCCATTCTTAATTATTCAGTACTAATATTCCACCTCTTTGTTCATTATCATCATTTCTTTTAGAAAAAAAAAACTCACTAAGGAAATCAACTTGTCTTTTCTTTTTTTTTTTTTGGAAAAATTTGGTTATTATAACACCCCTTGTATTACCATCACTACCAACACAATAGAAGGCACTTCTTATCATAGTATTAAATATTTTAAATTGTGTGTATGTGTGTGATGTATGTATGTATGTGTGTGTATATATGTGTGTTTATGTATGTGTTAAATATATTATGATTCGGAGGAATTTTAAAGACCTGCTGTGATGGTTTGTATTCATTGTCAAGGTGACTAGATTTGGAAACACTTCTGGGTGTGCCTATGACCGTTTCCAGGTTTAACTAAGGAGAGAAGACTCACTCAGAATGTGGCAGCACTGTCCCTTTGGCTGGGGTCCCAGACTGCATAAAAAGTAGAAAGTGAGCCATGCACCGACATTCGTCCCTCTCTGCTTCCTCAGTATGAATTCAATGTGACCATCTGCCTCATGCGCCCATGCCATGCCTTTACTGCCACGAAGGACAGACAGTACCTTCAACCTGGGAGGTCTGAGTAACCTCCCTCCTTATGTTCTTTTCCTCAGGTATTTATTTTATCACAGCAATGAGAAAAGTAACTGATACACCATCTAACCTAGCTCATTAATGTTATGATCGATACATCATCATGGCTGAGGAGGATTGAGGCAGATGAAGGACACAAGAGAAGGCAGCCTCCCTTCAGCCTCTTCTCAAGGAGATGATCTAACTTTGAGTGACAGCTATTTGATGTCCCCAGTTAGTGGGAGGAAACTAGACAGCAGTGAGGTGGCGAGAGCTTGGGAGGGGAGCAGCTGATTTCCCAACACACAGTGAACAACCAGAAGTCAGCGAACCAAAGTTGGCCTCCAAACTATTTTCAGGCATATTCCTTAAAACTTAGCTCTAACATATAGACACAATTTGGAGTGCTTAAAGATTTTAATACTAGTTATGAAAGTGTGATATGTGCGCTCGGAGATCTTCATGTTTGTGACTGGAGGAAATCAAACATCGTCCTTAATTGCAGAGGTTTGGTATTAGTCCCATTCTTGAGAGTGCAGTCCCTCGTGGATGGGAAGGAATGGTAGCCAGAGCTTGAGGTAGGTGGTCACCCTATCCACAGTCAGGTGGTAGAGAGTTAGTGCTCAGCATCCTTTCTCCTTTGTATCAGTCCAGGACCTCAGCACACCAAATGGTGTCACCGAGTTTAGGTTGGTCTTCCTGCCTTAGTTAGCCTAATCTAGAAAGCCACTTACATGCGTATTCAGTGATTCATTCCTAGTTCCCCAAAGAAAACCTTTAGATTGAGATGGTTGAAATGAAGAAGAACACTGTGCCCTACACAGCGAGAAGTGTCACCTTCCCTCTGCAGGCCAATAGGAGGGGGTCCTTTGGCTTGCCCTCACGTGACCTTGTGCAGTCACCTCTCAGGAGAGAACTGTCACCATGAGTGCTCATCACCTCTGTGTACCATCATGACCCAGCCTTTCATGCCAGGAATAAAGACTAGTGCTAACATTGCTCCAGCTCTGCTTTGATTACTAGAAATCTTGAATAGTATGTTCCTCTGTCTGTCTGTCTGTCTGTCTGTCTGTCTCTCTCTCTCTCCCCTCCCCCTGAACTGCCTCCTTCCTCCTTCCTTTCCTCCTCCCCTCCCCCTTCTCTCCCTTTCCCTTCTATCCCCCCCATTTTTTCTAGGATTTATTTTTAATCTTTGAAATACTTTTTCCTTTTTCCTCTTTTCATTTCATGTTTTTGATTATTCTAAACAGCGTTTTAAAAAAATCTTTGTGTGTGCATGGGGGGGTGTTGGGGGGCAGGGGCAGGCTATGCATTCCATAGAACCTCTATGTGGAGGTCCAGGAATTCTGGGAGTCAGTTCTTGCCCCCACCATGTTTGGGGAGAGGGTCTTGCTTCCGCTACCTCCTCACTTACTCTAGGCTAGCTGAGGTTTTTTTGGAGGGTGTGTGTGTGATTTCACTTATTTTTCCTTTGGTATGTACCTTTCACCCAAACGCTTGAATTTATTCCTCTACTTTTCCCTTTTCTTATTCTGAGTTGCAAAGTAACCATGATTTTATTTCGAAGACACCTTAAGATCTTTTAATTTTAGATTAGAAAGGATTTCTTCCTTTTAATCCTTTTTAGAAATTAAAACAGCTTCCAGCTGTCAGCACATCTGTATTTTATGTTTTTCTTATTTCTTATCCTTTTGCTTGTAATGTATTTTCACATTTTTTTAATATTTCTTTTCTTTCTCTACCCTCCCTACTGTCTTTTCTTTTCTAATGTCAGGGTTAAACCCTTGACTAGATAAGTGCTCTGCCACTGACCTATGCCCCTAGCCCCCAGGTTTTTGAGACAGGGGTCTCCCTGTGTAGCCCAAGGCTGGCCTCAAACTCACAATCTTTCCATCTTGTTCCTTCTTCCTAAGGCTGGGGTTCCAGGCATGTACCACTAGGCCCAATTAGGACCTTTAATTTCTTTCTCTCTTTTTTCTTTTTTTTTCTTTTCTTTTTTTTTTTTTTTTTTTGTTTTTTTGAGACAGGCTTTCTCTGTGTAGCTTTGCGCCTTTCCTGGATCTCGCTCTGTAGACCAGGCTGGACTTGAACTCACAGAGATCTGCCCGCCTCTGCCTCCCGAGTACTGGGATTAAAGGCGTGCGCCACCACCGCCCGGCGACCTTTAATTTCGTGATCATCTTTAAGCTAATACTTTCTTTTTCTTTTTTCTTGGCATTCGAATTGTCAGCAGAGTGAGGTGCACGAAGTTGAAAGGGAGAAAACACAACACATAGAAGAGGAGACAAACCTTTTTCTTACAGCTGGTTATTTCCTAGAATTTTTAGTGGAAAAGTCCCTAGTAACAGAGTTGGGAAGGGTTTCACACAGTAAATGTTTTCTATACCTTGAGTTCAGAGTTTTACTGGAATTTATCCAGAAGGTTCCAGAAATTCACAGGCAAAGGTTTCCAGGAAAATAGTGATTCCATTTGTGCAAATATTTAAATCATATTGAACCCATGTCTTCTAACATAGTGGATGGTCCCCTGGGCATTGCATATTGTAAACTTTATGGCCATTTATTTATCTCACTAGTATTTCTTGATACTCTCTATCAGATACGTGGGTATATATAGAGATGCAATGAGTGATAAGAGATGATGTAGACTCAGTGTTCACGCAGGCTATAATACAGGGGCATCCAAAGACAAACATTGACTATCTATCCACAGTGCTGTTACTGCTAACAAATTCGAACTGGTTGCTACAGGCTCCATATTCTGCTAAGTACCTTAGAAAGATGATCTGACGGGTGCTTTGAATCCTCATAGAAGGAAAGCAAATTCTGATCTATAGGATCAAAAAAAGCCTGCAGGAAAAGATGATTATGTGAAGTCTGAGATGGATAGGAATTTGAGGAAGGAGAGGTCAGAGGCTGGGCAGAGTGGTCCACATGGTAAGCTTGGGTTCACATGGGTTCCCTAAGGGACTTAATGAGGCTCAGACATGGAAGAATGTGATGTATAAGGCCAGAGAAGAAAGGATTAGAACCTTCTGGTGCCTGTTAAGGAGGCTAGGGTTTACCCCAAGAGCACTGGTATCCATGGAATAAATTAAAGTATGGGAGTGAGACACACAGACTTAGGTTTAGAAGGCTGCTTCCTGCTGAAGGCAGAGAACCATCCAGAGTAGTGAAGACCAGTGCGGCAGTTCACGCTGGAGTTAAGTAGCAGAGGTGAGAAAGGGCAGAGTAAGGAAGAAGATGTCCAAGTGGGTGAACTAACAAACCCTGGCTCTAGCTGAGCTCTGGACATGGAGGAAGGAGTCAGAGGCGAACACCCAGATTCCAGGACCACCATGGTGGTCCATGCTAACTACAGAAGCCAAGGCCACAGTATTAGGGTCTCATTATTCTACCACATGCTCTCCTTAATCAGTATGAAAGGCAGGGATGGCTTTCCATTCTGGAGGATCAAGATGGCACTCTGAGCTCATGCCCCAACACAAAGCTAAAATAAATGTCAAGTCTTCGAGTCTATGTTCTCATGAAAAATGGTGAAACCAGCCCATGGCCTTTAAGAACAAGACCTCAAGAGTTTAAGAGGGAAGCTTCCTTGGTTAAGTGACCAGGCATTTCAAACAGTTCAGCTTATGTGACAGTGCAGATTGGTCTCATAATACTTTCTTGGCTTCTGTTTCTCCTTAGTCTAAAGCAGTAGTTCTCAACCTTCCTAATGCTGTGATGCCTTAATACAGTTCCTCATATTGTAGTGACCCCCAGCCATAAAATTATTTTCATTGCTACTTTATAACTGTAATTTTGCTATTGTTATGAACCATAATGTAAATATCTGATATGCAGAATATCTGACATGCAACCCCTGTGAAAGGGTAATTTGACCCCCCCAAAGGGGTCATGACTCAAAGACTGAGAACCACTGGTCTAAAGCAAGTGGCTTAATCTAGTGCCAAGGTACCTTGGTGATATGGAGTGAATCATAGTCGATGGGAAACAGGCGCTAGATGTAATCATGAATTTAAAAAAGTCACTTTTGTGTGCATTTGAGGGTCCCCAAGCTGGGATTTTTCTAGAGTCAGAACCATTGCCCCCCTCTATGAAATGTGAAAAGACAGCTTGCTTTTCTTTCACTGGCTACAGTGAGTGTACACAATTCTAAAGTTCTCCACAAGGCCAGGGATACTTGAATAGAACCGATAGCCACAGACAGAAACCAAGCATTAGCAGAGTTCTTGTGCTTAGAGAGTGATCAATAGCTTTGTGTGCCTTAGAAGGGGGGTGACTCTAGGAGATGGTAAAGTGTTTGTGCAGCAAGCATGAGGATCTGAGTTCGATTCCTCAGAACCCATGTATGAAAGCTAGGTGTTGGTAGCATGTGTCTGCCATCCCAGTGTTGGAAAGATAGGGATAAGAGGAGCCTTGGAGCTTGCTGGCTAGCTAGGCTAACGGACTCAGTGAGCTTAAGTTTCAGTGAGACACTTTGTCTTAATAAACAAGGTAGAGAGTGATTGGAGAAGACATCTGGTTCTGACTTCTGGCTTCCAGAAACACACATGTTGTGCATATGCACCTACATACACGCATGCACACATCCACACAAGCAATGCACACACACACACACACACACACACACACACACTTTCTCTGTTTCTCTCCATATACAAACACATTCATATGCCTGCCCCCCACAAACAAGAACACACATGCATTCATGAATATCAACCCCTTCCCCAAAGTAAGTTAACTCTACTGATCAGTGTTCCCAGGAAAGCTGGGTTTATAGCTGTTGTACTAGTTTAGTTATTAATAATGTCTCCTTGCATTCTCCAGAGTGCTCCAGGATGGACACTTAGGATCATTCACCATTCCAGCTCGACCACTCAACTGACCTGTGAAGTCTTTACCAGTTTTTACAACATCACTGCCACTGGCTCATTTCACAAGTAGAGAGACTGAGAGTCCTTAAAAGTTAATTAATTAAGGTTATGTGACAAACAGGTTCGCCCTGCTCACACCCCCTCATGTGCTAGACCCCCATCATACTGTGCTAGGATGCCTGCTGCCTGCAGGGTCACTCAGCAAATGCTGTTCCTATCTTCTGCAATGCACTCACCTGGCTCAGGGTCACTCATCCTTTAGTGTCATCTGAGCCAACACTGACAATTCTGGGATACTCTATCAGACACCCCAAGTGTTGGTGCTCTTACAGGACTGCCCTCTATATAACGTGTGCATAGTCATTCTATGCCTATCTATTAGGAAGCTGTGCCGCCCTGCTGTAGTGACTGGGACCTAACTCTAATCTTTGTACAGAGGTCAGGAAGGAAGTAGGCAGATAAGTAATAGAGTTGCATCCTCACTTACAAAGATGCTCAGCCCCATAATTACTTTTCCATAAAGTCTCCATTCAGAGTTACTGAGAACTGGTACCATGCCGCTTTATTCTTCACAACATTCATTTCTGCATGAGACAATCCTTCACAGAGACTGGGATAAGAGCCTTCAGTTTGCCTCTTAGGGGATCCTCCTGGTCATGATTTCCTGGTCTGTCAGGGCTTCATGAAGGGCAGTCCTTCCAGTGAATTTGAGCTAGCCCAAGGCATGTAAATACAAGATGAGACAGGAGAAGCAATGGAGTGAGGGGCAGCCCTGCCTTGCAGATCCCTGGAACCAGGCAGCTAATGATTTAATTGAAAGTTAATTGGTTAGCACACCAGGCCTGTTAGGATGACTACAATCAAAAGCAGAAACTAGCATGGTTGGCTAGGATGAAGAGTGATTAGAACAGCGTGGCATCATTGGTGGGAATGCAAAGTGGTCCAACAGCTATGAGAAACATTGTAGTGGTTTCCTTATACTTCCCAAATATGTGCAGAATTGCCGGAAGATTCAGAAATTCCCAAAAGGAAGTAGCAGCAACATCTCAAACATGCTTGCACATCTACTCTGACAGTTAACACTTGATTGTCAATTTGACGGGATGTAGAATCACCTAGAAGACAAATCTCTGGCATCTCCAGGGATGTTTAACGGAGGAAGGAGGACTCACTCTGAATGTATGCAGCACCAGCCTATGGGCGGAGTCCCAGAATGAATAGAAATGTGAAACAGAGTGAGGCATCAGCACCCATCACTCTCTGCTTCCTGACTGTGGATGCAACATGACCACTCACCTCTTGATCTGTGCTCTGTTGCCAACCCCTTCCTGACATGATGAGCCATACCTTCAAGCCATGAGTCAAGATAAACTCTTCCTTCTTTAAATTGCCTTGGGCAGATACGTTGTCATAGCAACATGAAAGGGTTAATACACCGTCTTTTTGCAACACTATCTACAACAACCCAAGATGGAAGCAACAGATCCGACCCTCAGCTGATTGATAGCTAAGCAACTGTGTCATAGGCCCACATTGAAACATTCAATCTTTCAAAACAGGAAGTGTTTAACATTTGTTGTAACATGGATAGAGAAGACGAGTGAATAAGCTAAGTGAAAACAGCCAGTCAATGAAAGACTTATTATTTTATGAATCCCCTTATAGAAGGTACCTAGGCAAGGACAGCAAGTGGAACTGTGGTTCCCAGGAGCTGCAAAGTGGGGAATGGAGAGTTAAGTGTTTTGTGTACAGTTTTGTAAGATGACAAGTACTCCATGGGGCTAGTTTAAAGAGAGAGTTCAGTGGATAAGAAGCTTCCTCTGAAAATGTGAGACTTGAGTTCCTATCCCCAGGACCCACTTAAAAAGCCAGAACAACTCTATGCTCTCCTCAGCATTAGGGGCAGAGTGTGGCAACAGGGAGATTCCCAGAATTCACAAGGCCACCTAGCCTCGACCAAAGATTGAGCTTTTTGTTCAGTGAAAGACTTTGTCTCAAGGAAGTAACATGGAGAATGATTGAGAATAGCACCAATGTCTTGCTCTGGCTTCCACATGCATGAGAAAGGGTGCACAGACACACAGTCTGTGTGTGTGTGTGTGTGTGTGTGTGTGTGTGTACACCACATGCAAGCACATCCCATATACACAAAAGAAAAGGGCTTAATGGATGCAAGTGATGAGCACACAATGCTGTCGAATCTTACACTCAAAAGTGGTTAAGAGGGGGACTGGAGAGGTGGCTCGGCGGTTAAGAGCACTTAACTGCTCCCTCAGAGGACCCTTCTTCAGTCCTGGCAACCACATGGCAGATCACAATCTGTAACTCCCGTCCCAGGTGATCAGACACCTGCTCTGGCCAGCATGTGGTACACAGACATGCATGCAGACAAAACACTCATACACATAAAATAAAATCAAATAAATCCTTTGTAAGAGGTTAAGATGGTCAACTTTATGCGTATTTTTTCAACTGGCAGGTGGCCTGACATGCAGTTTATAGCAGGGCTTAGTGGTCAGTCAATCTTCTCTACCTCTTACAAGTTATATAACCTAGGCATGTGACTCAGTTCTCCTGAGCCTCAGTTTCCTTTCCTGAAAAATGAGAATAAAAATACCTAATTATAAGGGATTCTATGAAGATGAAATAAGATAATTTATAATAAGCATAAATCATAAACAATGAAGCTCCTTTGTTGCTCCTTTTGTTTTGTTTCGTTAGGAGGTGTCTTGTATCCCAGGATGGCCTTGAACCCACTATGCAGCCAAGGACAACGTTGGGATTCTGATCTTCTGTCTTCCACCTCTGCAGTGCTGGGATTACAGGCACGCAGTACTATGGTGCATGGAGCCCAGGGCTTTCTGCATGCCAGGTAGGAGCTCCACATCCCTTGCCTGACCTCTGTTGCTTTTGTTTGTTCTGGTTGTGATTCAAAAGCTAACACATTCTAGCGACCTATAGAAGGATATGCTGCCAACACGAGGACTTTAATTAAATGACAATTTAATCCCAGAACAGAAATCTATGATTCTAGACTCAGATGAAATAGTTCCGACTTCTGAGACCTTGGACTTTCAGAATATGTTGAGATGACATGGTAATCAGAATCTGACTGTGTACAAGTGTCTGGCAGGTTAAGATGAAAGAAGCCTCTAACCTTGCCAGGAAACAGCTTTGAACTCACCTTTTCTGGCTCTACATCATGTGTTTCTGTAAATCTCTCATGACTTCTGTATTAACTACTGGAATGGATTTGAACAGGCTAGACAGGCTGCAAGGATGCTTAGAAATGAGATGCTGGAAGTCTTCAAATAATGACTGGGGCCAGGAAGAGTGAGCTTCAGTCAGAAATGGGATACCAATGTCACACCTCCTCCCCACAAGGCTCGGGGACCATCACGGCACAGGGGGCAGAAAGACTGTAGGACCCACAGGATGTGACAACCAGGGCAAAGCCAGTCTTCAGAACATAACAGAATTGCTACTCTAGTAACCTCACAGGAACTCTGGCTGTCAGGACAAGATCTGCACAGAGTGAAGTCAGTGCAGGACATTCCAGCAAGGAAGAAGAGGAGGTCACTAGTCCCTGCCCCCTTCTAAGGAGCTATCGGCAAATTATGGCCCGAAGGGGAATGAGGACCAGTTTTCTTTAAAGTTGTGACCCTTAGTAGGTTATTTAAAGAACACAGGTTGAGCAGGTTATATTTAGGAATATATGTGTTTATACATATGTACATGCAATAACAATTACTGAAAAATGACCACAAATTTGAAGGAGAATGAGGAGGGATACATGAGAGGGGTTGGGGGGGGGGACGAAGCGGAAGGAGAAATATTTTAATTATATTATAATCTCAAAAATAAAACAAGGAATACAGGAAGTTGAGGGGACTGGGGGATTAGTGTGGGAGTGGATGGGGAAGAGCAGGGGCAAATATGATCAGAATACATCGCAAGGATGTGAAATTCTCCAGGAACTGATGAGAATAGTTATATTAGGTAGACGGAGCGAACTTACTGCTCTCTTATGCTATCGTAAGACTAACCTAGCTACTTTTAATTACAAATTTAATTTGGGGAGTGTGTGTGTGTGTGTGTATGTGTGTGTGTGTGTGTGTGTGTGTATACATGTATTCCTGACATCTGTGTCATAGACATTTTTCAATGTATAATAAAAAAAATCACTTGAGGTCAGGAGTTGTGGCGTTCACCTGAAATCCCAACACTTAGGAGGTCGAGGCAGGAGGATCAAGTGTTGAAGGTCATTACACAGTGAGTTTGAAGCCAACCTGAGCTACATGAGACCCTGTCTCAAACCAAAATCAAAACAATGTGTCATATTTAAACTGATTTAGAGGGAATTATTTTTGAAAATTAAATATTTAGTCCTACAAAAAATAAATCACCTGAAGTCAAATACAAATTTATTAGCAAGCTGTCACATTTGGTTAATATTTGAGCAACATTCATGGGGCTAACAACATAATCAAAATATTAAATACATTAAAAATAGAGGTTCTAATTAGTTCTGATTTCTATTTCAAAGAGAGGCAAATGCACCATAATTAATACTGCATTAGAAGGAGTACTCCCAGTCCCTGAAATGATAGCCTTAGACCAGAAGCCCACATTCCTGAAAGGAAATCCTGGGTCCTGACCCCAGGGACATCATTATCCAGAACTCTGGTCTTTTTCACAGATGAGAGAAGGGATTATGTCATAACAGAATGAGAAATCTTTATAGAAATGAGCAAAGGCCAAAGCTCTCTATTTCAGAGAGCTTCCAAGGCCTGCTGTGAATTAGAGAAGTACAGAGGAGTGTTGAGAAAGATCTTTGGGATGTTATAAAAGCTAGGTTTGAATCAGTGAACAGCATCCTTGTAAGCCTTGGGAAAAAAATGCAGAACAGTTGCACTGTGTGGCTACACATATAGTGTATATAGAGGCTGCTCTGTGTGGGTACACATAGTGTACATAGAGGCTCACTGTGTGGGTACACATATAGTGTACATAGAGGCTG
>CABHPH010155542.1:303-10691 GCA_902168325.1 Peromyscus nudipes | reverse complement strand
CATAGAGGCTCACTGTGTGGGTACACACATAGTGTCCATAGAGGCTCACTGTGTGGGTACACATAGTGTCCATAGAGGCTCACTGTGTGGGTACACACATAGTGTACATAGAGGCTCACTGTGTGGGTACACATAGTGTCCATAGAGGCTCACTGTGTGGGTACACACATAGTGTACATAGAGGCTCACTGTGTGGGTACACATAGTGTACATAGAGGCTCACTGTGTGGGTACACACATAGTGTCCACAGGCCCTGCTGTAGTAGGTAGTGCTGGTGGAAGAACAGGTGTTGGGAGTTTGCCTGGGAGTCAGTGCCGTCCTGAGCCACCACAGCGAAGGCAATGGAAGAGTGAACCAGACAAAACATCAGGCAACAGGGATCTTCCCAAGAACTTTGCATTTTCAAGTGCAGATGACAATCATGGGACTCGGAATTAAAAACTACTGATGCCGGAAAGGTTCCCCTTGGGACAGGCAGTAAGAGTTGCTAAGAGAAAAAAAAAAAAACAAAAAGCAACAGTGCTAAACCCTAAAACAAAACCCCTTCATTTAGATGGAGTTGTTCAACTTGCAGGGCACTGTGCAGGTTTTGGATCATCCTAGGCTACATCGTCAAATATATGTTCATTCAATCAGCAACAGAAACAGCCTAAGGAGATCTCTCTGTGGTAGACACCTGCCTCAAACAATGGCACTCATCTCTGAGGGATTTGAAACAGCTGTGCATAAACTTCAAAAGTAATTTGCAACCAAATTAGTAAATGTCAGCCTTCTTCCCACAAGACACAGCATTTTCTTTAAAGAGACGAAGCATCCGCAGTAGGCCTACCATTTTACACATTATCAAAGAGAGGTTGGGGGGGTGAAGATGGTGATTCACAAGGTTGGGGTGTGGAGTGGGGTGAGGCGCTTAAGATCCCAGGCAATCAAACAACCCCCGGAGAGGAAAGGAGCAGTGGTGGGCATGGAGTCTCAGGGAAATGAAACAAAGGAAAATGTGTGGAGCCACCAAGTGCTTGCTTTCTTGACGCCCGAGTCCTGAGACTTGAAATTCTCTTTGCTAGATAGAAGGGACAAATTAGCAGAAGCTAAGAGGGCAAAGCAGACTCCTCCGGTCTTGTCTGAGGTTCATCACACAATTCCACAGTCTCAGTGTGTGTTCTCCAAAGGCACCTGCAGCTTGAAGGACTGGGGCTTGGGCACAAATGGTCCATTTTTCCCACTGACAGCCCGAGTGCCCAGTCTCGTTCTCTCCACCCTCCCATCTCCACACATACTCAGTTGTGCCACTACTGAATAATCTTTTATTAGCACCACGTCCAGCTACATAGTTGCAGGACAACCCAGAGGACAGGGCAGCCCTGTGACGCTCCCCTTGCACAAAACACCAGAATCACAAGGCTCAGCCAGACATTAAGACCTCTCTTCATGCCCCCAGGGAGTCACTAAAGTCACCCGTTGCACATTGATAATTCTGACTCTTCAAACTCCAGTGGAACAAAGAGGTGACATGTAACAAACTATATTTTGTTAACATGTGGCCCTCAAGGCTGGAAAACAATCTCTTTCTCAAGGTTATTCACTCTCAAGGAGTGAATATCCCAACTTTAAAAAAACAAATAAAAACCTTAAACCCACCCCTGGCCCCTGAAAAAAAGCAAAAACAAAACAAAAACAAACAAACAAACAAAACTAATCTAGTGCTTCAGCAAAATCCCAGAAATCGAGGTGTGCTCTCTGGATAGGTCGCTAGCTCCAAAAAACACTTCTTACAAGAATATGTTTTTGCTTGCTTGTTTGTTTTCTGAGCACATAAAGTTACCACTGTTTTCCTTTTCCTTGCCTGCCTTTCCTCAGGCGCTAAGGAAGAGCAGCAGGAAGAAGGAAGTGCCCCTCCATACCTGACCCTAGCCTCCACCTGGTCAAGGTCGCCAGCACACAAGAAACCAAGGACGGGGGGAGCCCCAAAGTTTGCCTTTTTTCGATTTTGTTCTCACCCCTGCTTACCCCCGACAGCTCTCTGCCCTTTTCTGGAACAGTTGCAAGGGACACTCGGGTGGCCCTTCGGGGGCCCCAGTCCTTGGCACTTGCAGCCCGCTCTCTCCTCGGTGGTGACTCGGGGCCCCGGGTCCTACCTGGTGTCGCGGCCGCGGTCCCAGCGCAGCGCCGCTGTTGCTCCGATGGCGGGGATTGGCGCGGGCCTGGCGACCCGTGGGTGCTCCCGGCGGGCGGCACCGGCCAGAGGGCGCTCGCCACGCCGGCTCAGGGACGCGCGCCTGGTTGCGTTCTGCGAGCGCTCTCTGCCTTTCTCCTGCTGGTCCTGTCCCCACCCTCCATCCTCACGCCTCACTGGCCACTTGTCGCTTCGCCGCGACTGGGACCCGGAGGCTGCGGGAGGCCTGGAAGGTACAGTCCCCCGGGCCAGGAGCGACGCTGCAGGCAGCACGAAGCAGGTCGGACGCTACAGCCTCAGCCGCCCGAGTGCCAGGAAGGGGGGCGCGAGAGCAGTCTCTTCTCACTGAACTGAAAGACCGTAAATGAGCCGCCAGTGGGAAGGGCTAAGGTCACTGTAGAAAGAATTGTTCTATTTAATCCTTTTTACATCACAAAGGACTGGCAAGCATTGCTTTCGTTTTGGTTTGCTTTTTAATTACCCACGGAGCGTGTTTGGGCACAGCTTTGTCTTGGGATAGAGGCTTCTATCATTGTGATTACGTCTCATCTGTGATTTTGATGTTTTGGACTGCGGTAGACTTCACGGCTCTCCAGCAGCAATTTGGGGCCCCTACAGTGTCCTTGTCTTCTAGTTTTTACACCATGTTGCTAATTTTCATGATGATCATAAAAAGTATTGATAATAAGGGGTGGTGGGTTTTCCCATATTCAATAGAATTACATTTTTATTGCTGTAGTAGAGAGAGACCAGACCAGATTAGTATGAGAAGTTAAATAGTAATCCATTTCTTCTCCCCACCCCTTCTCCCTGTTCTCCTCAGTCAGTAGGCTTCTGATTACTGACATACAGACCGCCATCTTTAAATGACCCCAAGGTACGGACAGTTTCAGTTTGTCTACAAATGAAACACTGAGCAACCTGGAAGTGCTTGGTGACTTGATCAAGTGACACTCGGGGCTGTGCTAAGAAGCCACGTATGGCGACTCTTTCCTCTAATGCAGATGAACACATCAAAGCCAATGCACACATTTTTTTCAAGGATACAAAAATATCTGGTCAAAATTAACCCACTTTGCCATTTGTTGATACCTAAGCATGGAACTGGCCCACAAGTCAGGATCTTACACTACGGAGGCTCTACTTCCAGCCCTGAGGTATAAGGGCACTGTCTCATCAGGGCACCATCAGAGTCTGGCACATAGTAGGCCTTCATTATGTTTTGGCTGTTACATTTGGCAGAAAAGTGTGTCATGCCCGGGAACAAGGTCACAGAGCTAGAAGAATGGTCCCCACTTCAGCTCGCGTCTATGTCTGTAACCGCCGAGGATTCTCTCTTTTAAAGGCAGTTTGCTTGGCTTCTCCAGCCAGCCTTCAGTGGAACCTGTTGGGTTCGGGAGAAATGGCAGAGTGGTCACCCAGCTGTGCCTAGAAGACAGGAAACATCTGGTTCTCCAAGACTGTTTCTCACTGAGCGTTTTAGGAGTTTAAATAAATGCAGGGCCTCAGAGAAATTCTTATGTCTTCTTATTAATCTTTAAAACACTTATACTGCTGAGGATTAGACTCAGAGCCTGGCTGATGCCAGGCAAGCACCCTACCACTGAACCCAGCCTCATTCTATACATCGGTGTTATACCCCCAGCCTCATACTATACTTCTATACAACTATACATTTAGCTGCTTTTAAAAGGTTACAAAGGATGATGAGGTTGGCAGCATAGTAAATATTTATATATAGTAGGTACTGTGGAGGGCAGATTTAGATACGTTGTTTATTCTATCTTCATAATCTAATGAAGGAACTAACATCACAACCATCATCATCTCCACTTAACATATGAAAATAACGATGTTTTGAAATATTATATAGTATACTCAGGATTACACAATTTAGAAAGGATCAGAATCAAGATCCAACCCTTGAGCAATCTTTAGCATCCATCTTAAACATGGTTGCAAATGACCTCCATCCCTACAAATTTTAGTATTTGTCTTCCATCTCTGCAGAACATCTGGGTTTGGAAGACCTGTGATATTCTAATGTCCTATAATCATAGAGTTCATCAACAGAAGTTCATTACCCCGAAAGCTGGATCTTCTGAGATAATATTCTCTCATATATCTTAGGAAAAGAATGATTTTATTTTGGCTTTAAAAGTGTTTTTAAAACAAAAACAAGTAACTGTATTCTTGGTCTGTGTCAGGTAGGGTGGAAACCTGCAGACTGTTTGACCTCTATATGCTTGCAGGACCAACTCTCTGTTTGCCCAGGCTTCAGAGTTTTTCTTTCTATCAGACATTGTCTCCTTTGATTCAGAGCACACAGCTGATGCTCAGAATTCTCCACACCTTTGTTTCCTGGAAGAGGAAATGGCATTTCCGGGAGAGGATGGTGTGTGGGTGGCTAGATTCTACCCATTGTGTTAAAAACACCCCAACTTTCAGCTGTGTGTTTCTTTTCTCCTTCAGTGTCCGCCCTAAGGTTTCCCAGAATTGCATTGAGTACGGAATGAAGGTAGTTGCTTCATTCCAGCAGGAAAAGATGCGGTTCTGCCTCTGGACCCTGAGAGCTAAGGAATGAGGGATTCTGGAGTGACTTCTTCCTGGACCTGGTGCAACTTGGAATTTGGAAAAGAACCCAGGCATCACTTTGCTTTTCTCTTGGACTTAGTTGATGATTAAGGCTTCATCTCCTGTGGAAACCACCTCTTGTACTTTCTGTGGGATTAGCCTTCCATATGGGATTCAGAATAGAGAGTACAAACAACATGCCCTAGTTTGAGCCTCAATTTGAAGAACATTGCTGTTTCTTGGAGAAGTAGGATGTGGCAAACACAGATAACTCGAGGACTGTGTCATGAGACAAGGACATTTTTCTCTACAGAAAACCACCACGTGAAGGACATCAATCCGGATGATTTTGTGAGGACTTTGGCATCCAGACATCCTCTTTTCAAAGCCTGGCAGAGACTGTTTGCAAAGTGGCTCTCCTTAATCCTCTGAAAGAATTAAGAGGATGATGAACTACTTTAACCAAAGACTCAAGTAACATGTGAAAGCTCGTGTAAATTTATTCAGAAAGTGGGAAAGTTTTGGATAGGTAAAAGTGACAGAGACACAAACAAAGTTGGGCATTTTAAACTCACAACATGGCCAAGTGCTGTTTTTCTTTTTAATTTTACTGTACAGTCTGCACTGAAATTGTATTTATTTATTATTTATTTATTTTACCAAAAGAGATCTTTAAACCTGGAAGCAAAAAGTGAAGTTTGTTGGGAGTAACTAAATGGAGTTTATTTATTTGCTTAATTTTGTTTGATTCTTGAGACAGGGTGTTATGAGGCCCTGCCTGGCCCCAGACTCGTTACGTAGCTGAGGATGACCTTGAACTTCTGATCCTTCTGCCTGTGAATTCCCAAGTGCCGGAGTCTATAATAAACTGGCGTCACCAGTTGCTGTTGATAATGAGGTTGCTGTCAGTTTGCAGACTGTGACTTGGAACAGTGAACAATGAAGGTGATTTATTCTACGACAATAAAAAAAAAGTGGTTATATTTGTAAAAGTTTCATTATTTGGATATTTATTCATTCTACATGCTTAGTGATGTTGAAGGACTTCATAATCATGGGCAAGGTAAGGCGGGTAGGTATTATTTCTCCATTTAAGAAAAATATGATAGTCATGAGGAACTATTAACTAATGCTGATGGTTCCTTTCTTACGTATGTCCGGGCATGGGGTCTTATAAAAAGCCCCTGAAATGTGTAATGTCCTCTGTATTTTATAGCTAATACAGTGCATCTGTGGAGTCTAAACAAATAACTCCACAAGTTCATAGAGCCAATAATTTATAAGATAGATCTGGTCAACTTGACCCTCAAACTCATGATAAACTTTCCATCATACCCGCAGAAAAGAAACAAGTGTTGAAATTACATCCTGGCTTGGATCAGTAAAAGAACCATGTTCCAATGAATTCATGTTCCAATGGAGAGGATACTGTGAAAGCGAAAGAATTCCCATCTACATAGATGGCTGATCTATGAATTATCCCGTATCACACGGCTCAGTTTAATGAAACCATAGAAAATGAAACAGTGCCATTGTCAATAGTGCAGAATGTCTAGAGGGGATTATTTTTCCCTTGAAAATCAGTTAGCATATTACAAAAGAAGTTGAAATTGAACACGAAAAATGATTTTTTTAAACAAGTGGAGGTATTACAAAACCACGATCCTGGCATTTTGTGTTAGTTATAACATAAATGTCTGAGTTGGAGAGTCAGTGAACGGATGTAGCCAACCTCACTGACCTTATTCTATGCTGTGGGTCAGTGGAAGATGCTCTGTTCCTGACTGCAGTTTAGTCCCCACTCTCTAAATGGTCCTTTCTGTGCCCCACATGGCAAACCTCATGACTGGTTGCTCATTTCGACTTGAAGTCACACATAAAATTATTTTATTTTCTTGCTTTTGCCCACTGCCTGTCACCATACACAGACTGCAGACAGAAGAGGGAATGTCCTATGTCAGCCTGTGATTCAGAGAGGAAAGGTTTTATATCCATTTTACTCATTACAAAAAATAATAAGCCAACCAAGCATGGTGGCACATGCTCTTAATCCCAGCACTTGGGAGGCAAAGGCAGGTGGAACTCTGTGAATCTGAGGCCAAGACTGGTCTATACAGTGCATTCTAGGACAGCCAGGGCTCTCAAAATTATGATGATGCTAATAATAATAATAATTTAAAAATCAATTCTGGATTTCCCAGCACACAAAAACATACTGTGATAATAGAGGAAAAATGTGAACTGTGTAAGCAATCATATCAGCAGCTCATATTTGTAAATTTATGCAACCTTAAAAACAATGAAAAGCAGATGAAAAGTCCTTTTATATGTCATGAGAACTCAATGCAGATCTGATGCTTGAAGATCAAAGATATCTAAAACCAGAAGAGATGTTTATTTTTCTAAATAGAACTCAAATGCCACATATTAATGCACAAATTCCTCTTTTCCCAGGTTTGGTTTAAAGTCAGTGAAGGGGGGGGGTAAATATTACATCAGGATTTCAGAAGGATGATGGAGCAGCCAAAAATCTCTAACTCCGTGGTTCTTGTCCTTCCTAATGCTGTGACCCTTTAATACAGTTCTCATGATGTGGTGGCCCCACCATAAAATTATTTTCATCACTACTTCCTAATTGTAATTTTGCTACTGTTATGAATAGTAATGTAAATAACTGTGTCTTCCAATGGTCTTAGGGGACCCCTGTGAAAGGGTTGTTCGAGCCCCCAGAGGGGTCTCGACCCACAGGTTGAGGACTGCTGACTGAGCCGCTCCAGTCCCGTAGCTGTGACTTGTTTGAAGCAGTTTCCACTGCATGGGAAGAAAAAACTGGTTCAAGTGCTTTCAGCTGGAAGGGAAGGATCTGGTTCTGGACCAGAGCACTCACTACTGACCTACCTGGTGAAGTAAGTTGGGGGATTGCAAAAATTTGGAAGGGCTGTGAAGACAGGGATTAAATCTTACACTAATAAAGTTTCTCTTCAAACAGAAGTCAATATTCTTTGGGAACCTTTGTATTATGTGATGTGACCTGCCTAGGGGGCTTAAACATACTTAAAATTTTAACTCAAAAGGGCTACTAGGTAAACTGAGTAAGGTGCACCAAGCCAGGATCCCTACAGCTACCAAGCTTACACTTTCCCCCCACAGGAATATAGTCAGAACCTGAGATAAAACCAAAGACACACACACACACACACACACACACTGAACTGAAGCAAAACCTGAGCTAAAAGCCAACCAACCAACCAATAAATACACACAATGAACTGAAGCCAGTCTTGAGTATTTGGCCTTTTGCATGCTCCGTAGAGTGGCAACATATTAAAAGAATTTTAAGGAATTATTATGTGTGTATTTGTTTCCCCAGACCTCTCTGCCATCATTCCCTTTTGCAGAAACACATGTTCTTTCTTCCTTGCCCCTGCATTTGGATAGAATGCAGGTCTCTTCCATGGTTCTACACTTAAATTATCCCACGTATTTCTGTGCTATGAGAGAAAATTCCAGAAATTTCATGCTCTATTTTGTAACCCCCTGGACACAATGGGTGTATTATGCATACTATGCAGAGGGTGTGGAGAAAGTGGAATTCTCATGCAAATCAGTGAAACTTACCAAAATGTTTTCACAACAGCCACTAAGGCAGAGCATAAGATTAGCCAGTGACCCAGGCACGTTGTGGGTACACAAAACATAGAAGTGTGTCCATATGCAATTGTGAGGCTTGTGTGGCTTGTTCACCACAGCACTGTTCAGAACCACCCCAAACTGGAAGCAATGTGAGTGCATCATAAAATTGTGGGATGTTGATCAGCAGTTAACACTAAGGAAGGACTGCGGTGGGCCCCAGCCTGAAACAAGCCTGCAAATACAAGGAAAGGCAAGGTCAACAAGGATGCATTCTATGTAGGTTTACTTATTCGAATTCAAAACAAGTGGGACCAATTCACACTGTGAGGTCAGAACAGTAGTTGTTACATTTGGGGAGACTGGAGACAGAGGACATTCTGAGGAGATGGGAGGCAGAGGACCATCTGAGGAGATGGGAGGTAGAGAACCATCTGAGGAGATGGGAGGTGGAGGACCATTTGCGGACTTGGGATGTGGAGCCTAGGAAAGAAATTGCATGCTTATGGTGACTTTTTTTTTCATACTTGTCACAGAGGATGGTGACTTTGTAAAAGTTCATTTAGGTGTCTGTTTGTGATTTATGTACTTTTCTGTGTATGCCCATTCAATAAACAGGATTTCTAGGGGCTGGGGAGATGGTTCAGCGAGTGAAATGCTTGCCGCATAAACATGAAGCCTTGCATTAGGATCCCTAGCATCCAGGTAAGGACCTGCGTGTGGCCCCGTGCATCTGCAGTTCCAGCACTGAGAGTGGAGGGAGGTCTGCTGGAAACAGGAGGACCCCAGTTCACTGGCCAGCCAGTCTAGCCAACAGGCGATCTCTAGGTTCAGTGAAGAGACCCTGTCCCAAAAAGAATGATGGAGAGCAACAGAAGGTGCCACCTGCCATTGTATCTTTGGCCTCCACATACAGATATGTATATATTCTCCCACATACAGCAAGAAGTCCAAATGCATGCACTACACACACACACAGACACACACAAGAGAGAGAGAGAGAGAGAAAGAGAGAGAGAGAGAGAGAGAGAGAGAGAGAGAAACATGGTAATTCTTCGTTCTCTCTGCTATTCACAATGCTAATGAGTCAAGCTTAGCCCCAGCAGGATCTCAGTAGATCACTGAAACATTCTGCATAGTTTTGATCTGGTGAAAGACTTCTACATGGCTTGTTCTGACCCCTCACTGCTAGGGTGCTAGACACTTAAGCCTCTGCCAGCTCTATAGGGCTTTCCCAACCCCTTTCCCTCTCTGTCTCCCCACCCCTACCCCAATTTGTTCTTGTGTTAGCCTTATATCTTTTCCTTTGTCTTATCGCTGTGCCTTGTACAGAGCATAAAATAAAAATGCAAAATTGCCCAATACCAAAGAAAGCTCAGAATATTTTGAATTCCACATTAGAGTCAGAGGACAAATGCCTCAAAGAATTAAAAAAAAAAAGTGGGGGTGGGGAACTTATTCCAACTTGAGCAAAAGACTTCTCATATCAGCTTCTAGCTGGAGCAAATCACACAAAAAAAAAAAATGCACAAAGGATAATTAGGCTCAGTGGTCACTTAGTACCATCATTTGGAGGGGTCATATCTGTAGCTATGGCACAAAGAATAAAGTAGAAAAGGCCTTTTTGGAAATGTAATGAGCTGGGTAGAGAGGTTTTAGGAAGACTCATCTTGGAGATTGATAAAGCTACTTTAAAGAAGAATTGGATGACTGGAGTTTGCCAGCTTGTGTCCAAGACCCTTCAGCTGCTCTGACTTATACTTCTTTCTGTAAAATATAGTAGTTTTATTAACTGTGACATTTTCATACATGCATACAATGTGTTTTGATCATATCTAACCCAAATCTTCCCTGTAATTCCTCTGGGGTCTGCCTCACGCCCAAACAGTCCCCAGCTTCATGTCCTTTTGTTTTGTTTTGAGTATAACCCAGTGAACTCAATTAGTACTGCCCTTAGAGGCATGGGGTGGGGCTGTCTACTGCAGGGGGTGGGGCTGTCTACTGCAGGGG
>CABHPH010155541.1:0-35344 GCA_902168325.1 Peromyscus nudipes | reverse complement strand
GCTACTTCGGGATGGCCCTAGGGTGTATCTGTTACAGACTGAAAGATCTCTAGTGAGAAACTGGGGAGCTGTATTCCCTGCATCTCTCCTCTAAGCCCCACAAACCACCAGTGCACAGTAGTTACCGCTTTCTGTTACCAGATAAGGTTACAGCAGGGATCAGGGAGGTGTCTGTGACTCAGATTAAGGACAAAGTAATTGCTGAAACATCGACACAGAAGAGTTTTTGCAAAGGAAGCTCACCGTCACGTTGCAGTGATTTTTTTTATCCAATTCAAAAAAAAAAAAAAAAAAGGAACTGCCCTCAATAAATCATCTTCCTAATGGAAATGACAGAATTATTCTCCCAGGAGGCCAGCACAGACCTCGCCTCCCTCAGAAGGGGAGTAGGAAAGAAATGGAGACACAGCATCCTTGAAGGATCTAAGGCTTCCTGGACATTTGTTCCCCTCTGTCCATGGAAGTCACTTCGAACAGTTTTTAACCTCATTGTTCATGCACACAAGATAAGATCCTTTTCAAAAATTATATGGTATCTTTGTTAAATTAAAACAAAAAGCTGCTTCTATGGTTGGTCACAAGGAAAAATAGCACGTACCTTAAGTAAAAAAGGAAAGTTGTGAATCTCCATAAATTGCCTTTTTTATTACCAATGCTAAAAGATAAATGCAAAAGGACTATTCAGTAACAGCAGTAGTTTTTGGAGAAGGCTGAGAATGTTTGTCTTCCCTTGTCCGTGTTATTCTTTTCAGAAACATTCTATATACTTATAATTGAATTATTACACGCTGACGATTTAAAGATCACTTAACTCCATAACATATAACCTTCAGGGAGGGCTTTACTGAACATCGACTCAACTTCTGGAGCTGACTATAATCATGTGGGTGATTCAAGATTGTAAAACCAGGCCTATAACACTCACCTCCTTTGTGTTACTCGCAATTAAGAATTTGTAATGAACTTTGTGTAACTTTTGGCACGAGCAACTTCCATTCATTCTTCTTCTAAATGAATCCATTAGAACTCAAGGTTTCTTTTCTATTCCAACCCATAGGAAGTGCCACTCCCAACCCAGCTCCTGACTTCTGAGAAATTCTTGCTCAGGTCACCAGGGAGTGAAAGGCCAATTTTAAGAAAGAGCCATGTATGTAGTAAGTCTTTTTTTTTTTAATGTGGAGAAAATATCATTTGACTAATGCTAGGTATACGGCGGTAAGGTCACGGTTTTATAAAATTCAGCCTAAACATTTAATCAGATCCTTTGAAACTTTTTCCCATGACTAAAGTTGGTCATTTTTTCCAGTTTGGGCATGGTAGCAAAGTAATCTGGGGGCACTGACCCAAAAACATAGTGGTTTTTTGTTGTTGTGCTACAACGAATTAATAAATTAGAGAAAATCTTTTTTAAAACGAATTCACAGTGAGTAGCCCATTTCAATAGGGATGGAGGGACCAAAGTTGTTACGTATTTTCTCCTCACTCTTTGTTCTTCCCTAAATATTGCTGTGACGATCCCACGTGTCTCTAGGACCCTTTCAAGGTGCCAGTACAGTTGCTACATTTTTCCATCTAAACAGCCTCACGAAGCCAAAATTTCCTTTCATGTTTCAACCAAACAACATATTGTAATAAATCAGACGGAAAAACGAAAAAGAGATTAGAAAAGTATAAAATAATACTGACATTTTCTTACTGTTTTTGGAAAATATAAAAAACATGTTTTTATTTATTTCTACTTTTTACAATTTCATACATGAGTACTACATTTACACTATTTCCACTTCTGCCTCCCACCATCATCAGTCCCTCCGAAATCCATTATCTCCTCTTGTACAATTATTATTGTTACCTATATATAACATGCCAAGCCCATTAAGTGTTGCTTGTAAGTACACATGTTTAGAGCTCACCACTTATGACTGGATAATGTAGCAGGGGATTATCCCTGGAGAAAACAAATTCTCCCTCTCTCAGTGGCCTTGAAGACCTGTAGTCTTCCTCAAGGAGTGGCGACCTGTAAAATGTCCTTCATCCACGTTGGAACGTCAAATGGTGTGGTCTTTATACTTGTCTTGTGTAGGCAACCATATAGTTGAGATGTCATGGATGCAGCTTCCCTGTCTTATCCAGAAGACATTACTAGTAAATGTCCTTGTCGTCTGCCTCTTACCATCTTTCTGTTTTGTAAAAACATCAGTATTTTTATTGTTTGCTTGTGAGTGTTATTTGAAATGTGCTCTTGTTTTAATTGCCAGCATAGCAAATATACATACATACATACATATATATCTCCAACTCAAGCAAGAGTTCTTGGGGCTCCTCAATCTTCTCATATAAAAGAAGTCTAAAACCAAAAATCTGAGAATTGCTGAAGCAGAGAAACCCCTTCTCAGGCTTTACTTACAATCTTCCTATCAAGGAACAGAATTTCTGTACAATCCTTAAAGACATTTCTCCAAAATTTTGAGACTCACTTGATTTGGAAACAATGTGTGAAGGTATTTACAGCATCTATCCCTGTTGTAGACGACAGGCAGAAAGGAACAAGAGAAGACACTGTTCTTGTGTAATAATAAGCAGGTCTGAACTGCAAATGTTAACAGCCTTACCCTTGGAGAGAGAGCAAATCAGGCCAAATGAAGTTCAGGAACACACATATTTATACTTCTGTATTTTATTTGATGAATATTTTATCCATCTTACATGGAGCTTCCGATTTGTACTAAATATAAACAATTCTATCCACCCTCTAAGGAGCTTCACACATGCACAACCATGTATCAAATATTGTAAAAGGAAACTCCTTGCTCCCATTGCTCACATCTACCTGTGGCATCACGTATGTAGCATCATTTACTATAAGTTTGTCTTGTCCTTTTTCCCCCAAAGTCAAGATAAACCACACCCTCTCCTTATAAGACATCATTGATGAAACCCCACGAAAGAAACAGATTGCGCAAATGACCTCAATGATCTGCCTCTCCTTTTTTTAACATTATAACATAGCTTTGTAGTTTATGATATACCTATGAGCATGTCTGGGACAACGTTTCCAAAGAGGTTTAACTGAGATGGGAAGACCCAACCAGGATGTACACGGTACCATACCGTGGGCTGGAATGTGGCACTGATTAAAAAGGGTGAAAAGGAAGAAAGCAGACTGAGAATGTGGTATTCATCTCTCTCTAATTCATGACTGAAAATGCAGTGTGACCAGCTGCCTAAAGTTTCTGCTGCCACAGCCCGTGTCCCTCTCAGCATCATGCGTTCCCCGCCGTGGTAGACTCTACCTCTCAAACTGAGAAGCAAACAAGCTCGTCCTTTCTCAAGCTCGTTTACCAGGCATTATGTCACAAGGAAAAGAGTGACTGATTTATAGTTGTTTCTTTTTTCAACAAAAACTGTTCTTTCTGCTTCCCTTGAAATTTTGTCAGGGTGTGATGTAACTTACTTTATCTGGTATCTCCCTCCCTTCCTCCTTCGGTCCTCTTTCCCTTCGAAAGAACAAAACCGGAAGATTACTGGACGGACGAGAGGACAAGTGGCACACAGCCAAGTCATCCCAGTTGGGGCCATTCTAGATATGCCGATTCCAGCCATCCCGAGCTTCAACAGAGATATAGGAATACGCCCCAAAAATACGTGTATTACTGACCCAAATAAGAACAGCCAAGCCCAGCTATAAACTTTAGAGGCATCATAAGTAAGCTCTATTTTAAACCACTAAATGCTAGGCTTCTTTGGCATGCAGCACTATTTTGACAATAACTACTCTCCTCCTCCTTTACTCTCCCCAGAGAAGTGACTATGAATTTGCAATGAATTCTACAGATTTACACATTGTGTGGTCCTATATAGTGAACTCATATTTCTGAACTCTTTTTTTCATTCGGCTTAATAAATATTTGATTAGCACATGGACCAAATGGAATACTTAAGTTTCAACACAAAGAGAAATTCTGCAAAACTGTTAATGCTTTACTCATTCCCACATGAAAATAAAAATGCACTTATCTCTAAGAACTAAATTTGCCTTTTATATATTCCCCACAAAGTTTAATCTCCAAGAATCTCAAATCTCAATGGGTATGGTGAACTTAGAACCAGACTGTGGCAGCTTGATCTACTAAAATAAAACACGTTGACACTCCTATCACTGAAATTCTAGAGTTCTGAACTATGTATGCTCTTTCCATCATTTTTGTTATTCCTATGATTTTTGGAAACTCTTCAAAAAGAAAGTGAGTCACTTTGCTATAAAAATCCTGGCTCCTCCTCTGGGATGGCCTCACAGTGTTGGCTAGAGAGAATGTTCCCCCAATGCATGATCATCTTTGCATCATGTGTTTCTTGGACCCTCAAGATGGGTAATTTGTCCTCCAAACTCCAGTATTTCTCTCCTTTCCATTTACTCCTTTTTGTTCATCTGTCTTCTCAATACCCTAAATGTCTAAGTAAAATTTTGTTGCTTATGACAAAAGTTAATAGGACGATTACTTATATGTATCTATTTCAGAGATCGGTCAAATCTATTGACATTGTTTCCCAAGCTATTGGCTACTAAATAGAAATTATTTTCCTTCTTTACATATAAATTCACTTCAACTATGATTACTAATACTAAGAAAGAAACAGAGGGAATCCATCAGAGTACTAAAATATACTTGATTTGTGGTATTTAAAAGGTCTTTTGCCAACGTTCTAATTTCTACCTACTTGCAATAAAAAATGTATAATATTTAAAGACAATGAATAAGAAAAGTGTTCATTTCAGTCATTCTTAATCCACGGCTTAACAATAAAATTTTAGAAGAAATCTGGAGAGAGTGTCCTACTCAAACATACAGGATTAGAAATAAAAGGTAAAGTACATTTATTTTGTATTTGCATCCCTTTTGTTTCTTTTTCTTGTGTTATTACTTTAGCTAAGACTTCAGACACTATATTTAGTAAGACTATCAAGAGTGGGTAGAAGTACACAATGATGTTGGTACATCTGGGTTGTTTTCATGTAAACATTGCATTGTTACATAACAAATTGCTACAAAATCCACAGATCATAAGACCTGGATGGTTTAGGTAGATCTTTTTGAGACTATCAAAAGATGGACATCGTGGAGCCTCTAATGTGGGTATTTTCTTAGGTGTGCGCTTTTTCTCCCAAGTACTGGGAGTGATTGGTTGTTGGAAAATGTATTTCTTTATAGCTGCAATGCTGAGACCTTGCTTTTGATGGCTGAATCTGAAGGACTCTCTCTTGTCACCTTGGATAAACCACTTATCATTTCCTGCCAGGAAGTACTCTCTACAATGTGGTTGTTTTCTCTTTGCAAGGTCAATGGAATAGCCTTGTTTTAAATGACACTTCAAACATCTGGCTTTCCTAAAGATACTTTCACAAGTCATTCTTTCCATGTATTACTTGCTAAGTTATGTAATTAGTTTATGATTAATTTTTAAAGATTTATTCTAAAAGAGAATATACAGAAAAAAGAGGAAAGTGATATAATAAAAATGACGAAATTGAGGCAAAAAAAACCCACAAGTATTTGGAATAATATTAAGGTAAAAGTTATATCTTAAAGTTCTGTTTACATAACTGTTCCATAATTGGAATCTAAGATTTCTACTGTATAAAACAGAGTAGGAAACACCCATTCCCTCAGAAATGCTTATTTTCAAATAGAGAAACCTAAGAATTTTCTCTCCTGAATTCTCAAGAGCACCATGTATGTAGTAAGCAACATCCAAACCATGTCCCTTAAACAAATCTGAAAACATCATAAATTATTTAAAGAAATTTCATTAACAAATATGTGGTCTAATTTAGCATGGACTAATTAAGAAATTTAAAATATTTCCAAAAGTATATTAATCATTAATTCTATATCCAGTATGATCGCTATTCTTGTCAACTTGATGGGATTTTAAAACGCCATGGAAATAAACCTATGGGCATATTTCTGAGGGATTAGGTAAACAGAAATGCAAATAGAGATGGAAGACTTACCATAAAGGTGAGTGGTACCATTCCATTGGCTAGAAGTCATGGACTGCGTAAACAGAAGAAAGCAAATTGAGCAAGCATTCATTACTCTCTACTTCCTAACCGTAGACATGATCAGCTGCCTCTTACCCCTGTTGACATGTCTTCCCTGCCATCTTCCCTACCATGATGGAATGTATATCACCTAAACTGTATATCAGAAGAAACCTTGTTTATTAACTTTTTGACAGTATTTCGTCACAAGAGAAGTAACTAACATAGTCAGGTTTTATTAACATAGATTTCTTTTAATCAATACTATGTAACAAAGAATTTAATTATATTATCTGACTCAAATCTGAAAGTCATATAATACATATAAAATATAGCTGATTATTATTCTTTGACAATCAAATCAAACCATAAGGAGACTGACATTACCTTGACAAAATTAGGAGTCTATTCATCAGGCATATGATTAAAAACAGATGGGAAAGGACATACATACACGGTAGATAAATCATCATATGACCCAACGAATCAGTCCAAACAAAGAACCATCCTAGTATGCCCATAGCAACCAAATCATTCCTTCTCTTCAATCCCATAAAGAACTCCCCAAAGTAATCAGGGTCCTTGGGTATCTTCATTCATGTGGTCTGGTACTCCCATGAAGTGTGTTTTGATCTTTTGTATTTCTTTGTTTTCAAGAAAGTTTGCTTAGTACTTTTGCAAATGTGTGTGAGCTTTATTTTTGTTCCTTGAATCAGAGGTCAAGAACTCGGAAACACTGGACCCTAATCCCTGGCAAAAATAAGAAATAAAATGAAACCAAGAGAAGGATATCAGATCATTGGAACGCAGCGCAGATAATATGTTGACGATCACAGTGAGAGCTGAAAGACATGAGAAGGGGAAAATGGAAATAAAATGGGGAAACACTATTTTCAAATTCCTGAGAGTCAGATCCACAATGGTGAGGAGTTTAGAATACAGAAGACTAAGAAGTGAAAGCAGAGCATTGAGAAGATGCCAATATAAACTCACCTCTTTAAAAAAAAAAAAAGCTATAAATTGAAATTTAGTGATGTGTCCTTTGATGTTTCCTATTCACTAATGTCAGCTGCTTAGTAGGACTAATTGGTTTGAAAACAGTGGCCAACAAACCGGGTACAGTCTGGGTGCCACCTAACCCATTGCGTCAGGATAATGGATCTCTTCACATTAAGACATTGTCATCAACAATGATGACTAATGGCTGACAGGGGAGATGAAAAGCTAAATACGAAGGAAAACTTTTAGTGTGGTCCCGCTGACTGACCATAGTTTCAAAATAGCATTGACATACTGACAGTAAAAGGAAGAAAAGAAGGAAAAGAGAAAGCAGCTGAAATTTCCAAGAGAAATATCATTTTAGATTGTCCATCTTCTAAATGATGTTTACAATGGTCCTTTTAACAGCAACTTTTATTTCCATTGTGGTTACTAATGCATCTGAGTCATTATACATTTTTCTCTAATGCTGTGTATAAATGTTCAGTGGAGAAATAAATTACTCTGATAAATGAAGACCTATGTCAAATGAATTTCATGAAGCATCAGCCCTCAAGACCACCCAGAAATCTGATTAATATTAATAGACTGGACATACATTGACCTACAAGGAATCCATTTTCAAGCAACTCCATTTTCCAAGAGTGCTTTGTGGCAACTGCCGTTTGGCCCCTATACCAGAAGTGAAATCCTGTGTTACTTGTATTCTTTGTCTATCCTTCAAATGATGACATTTTCTGGCACGTTTCTACTAACAGTTGCAAGAATTTGGGAATTTAAGGGCATGTTGTTTTCTTTAAATGCTCGGTCTGAAACTGACTATGGTGGGAAAGACAGAGTGTCTTGCTGATATGTCAGCCCCAATACAAGCCTCTGGGTGACACAATGCTTGGCTAAGGTCCACAACATAAAACCCAGCAGTCAAGAATATGTTCTCAAGATCCCTGAAAGAGCACAAGTGAGTCAACTTGGAAGAAAATGAAGGACAGTTTCCTATCAGAATGAATGGGTGTGACAGCTAAACGTCAAGCAATGAGTCTGATAGTCTACAAATACGTCACTCTGTGCTCAGCATCTTATGAACATTATTACCATAATTCACTTTTAACACTCGTAGTTTGGAATGTGTCTCCAGAAATTCACATGGTAAAGTCTTAGTCATAGTTTTAAGAAATGTTACCCCATTTGTAGTAGTTAAGATTGCTGTGCATGTAATTAGTTAAGATAAAGACATACTAGTATGAGGTAGGTTCTAATCCAATATAGCTAGTTGTTGTCTTTGTAAAAAGGGGATATTTAAACATAGGAAAACACATAGGGAGAACTCATGAAGTTTAAAATTAGAAAGACGTGTGTTCAAAACAAGAAACACAAAATATCAGAAAACCACCAGAAACTAGAAAGGGCATAAGATATGTTCTCTCACAGAGCCCTCAAAGAGGGTAACCTTACTGGAACTTTGACCTTAAACTTCAAGCCTCCGTAACTGTGAACCAACATATCTCTATTATCTACATCACCCAGTTTGTGACACTTTACAGTGGCCTAGGGTTTGTGATTTTCATCTGAAGTGGGGAGAAGGAAGTCTCAGTGAAATTTTGCTTACAAAAACAGTATAGTTAGCAGGAAGGAAGGGAAATGGATGAAATATAGCCATACATGTATATAAAAACACCATGAAACTCATATGACAGCCTAAAGGGTTAAGTTAAAATGATTACTATAGCAATTTTTAAAATAGTATGTTTAGTTTATAAACTATGGCCTCATGCTGCCTAATTTAAACAAAATAGTGTATGCTCTTTGTCATACACAGCAGTTAGAGTAGCCATCAAGGCATTTAACATGATCAAAAACATGAACTCGGGGCCGGGCGTTGGTGGCGCATGCCTTTAATCCCAGCACTCGGGAGGCAGAGCCAGGCGGATCTCTGTGAGTTCGAGGCCAGCCTGGGCTACCAAGTGAGCTCCAGGAAAGGTGCAAAGCTACACAGAGAAACCCTTTCTCGAAAAACCAAAAAAAAAAAAAAATGAACTCGGAGTCAGACAACCTGAGCTCTTGACAGTTCTGCCTGTTTCTGATGCTTTTATTCCCTTAACCTGGTGGATCTAAAACTTAATCCGGGCAGATAGCATCAGAATTGAGTTGAACTGTAGGACGATCTTTTCTATTGTATTGCTTGGAAATAAAGTTTCCTTGCTATTTTGCATATCTATGTGGGCTTTTATTTCATGTCCTTGAGTCACAGACCAAGAACTTGAAAACACTGTACCACAACTATTGCTTCTAATCAGAAAGGAATTGGTATCAATTAGAGAAATGGTGTGAGGGGAAAAACACACACACACACACACACATACACATACACACACACACACACACACACACACATACACACACACACACACACACACACACATATTTTGGTGACCAGAGATGAAGTACTCTGTGCAGTGTGTTGAGACAAGATAGTACAAACATTGCTTTCCCATCAAGCATACTATCTCTGCTTCTCACAGTACTTACAGAAATCTGTATGCTCAACTCTTCCAGGTCTAGAGAAGCCAGAATATGTGGCATCCAAAGTTTAAATTCTTTCTTTTAGAAACTAGTTTGTGCCTCCCACCAAAATTCCAAAAGTGAGAATTCCACTCGTCATAGGAAGTAACTTTCAGTGCTCAGTGTCAGGAAAGAATAACCAAAGTCTGAAAATTCAAATTAAGAATGTTCTTGTGTGCTATGCTGATATGAGATTGTAATACCAATGCAATACAGTAAGTTTGTAAATTCTCTCATTGGAACTTGTCATTTTAGACATCCTGCTTTTAAACAGCAGTAAGGAAAATGAAAGAGATTAGGATAAGCAACCAAGAAACCATTAAACACCATGTCATTGCAATAATCTCATGGACCATGGTGATGGTTGCAAGGAAAAGATAAGATTTTAGGAGGTAGAATGGGCACTTGAGACATCCAGGCTGAAGAACAAGGAAAAGTCTGCAAATGCCACAGACTCCCAGCTTAGACAGCTGGGTTTTGTAGGTATTATCAGCAAGCTAAGAACAAAAAATGAGGGTCAGCGGGATGAATGCATGTAGACTCTGAGAATTTAGGGAATGTTCTTCCAATAATCCCTGGACCTCACCACAAGTATATTTTCACTGTATTTCAGTGGATGTCAGGTATGTATCGTGCCTACTGGGCTCTGCCTTCAGTTATCTATTGACTGGCAAACCCACCAGGCTCCAGTCCTAAACCCTGCTCTTTCTGCTCTTTATTAAATTAAATGGGCCACAAAACAAAAACAAAACAAAAAAAACATGATTGAGGGGGAAAGATTTACAGGGAAGAGAGGATTGATGGTAATGAGAGGAAATGGTAATCAGAATGCATTAGATACATGAATGAAATCATCAAAAATAGTTTAACTAATAAAAACATATTTTCTGAAAAGTAACAATTCATTCCCTTCCTTTTGAGTATGGACTGAACATAATGGCTCTTCATTATACAAACAGAATGCCACAGACATCCCCAGGCTCAATTAGAAAAGAAAATTCAATTTCAACATAATTCATTTTGGGGAAATCAATCCTTAAAACACAAGAACCACACTGTAAAAAGACTAAGTAACCCAATGGAAAGGCCATATATCAACCACAGACCCCTACAGAAGTCCCAGCCAGAATCCAGCATCACGTGCCAGGCACACCAATGAGCCAGCCAACAGATAATTCTATTCCCCAGACTTTGGGTTGACCCAAGAGATGTCAACTAGAGCAGTGACGTTTATATCCACAAGGCTCCTCTACATTGCAGAAATCTGAGTATGTTAAATGCCATTGCTTTAAGCCACAAGGTTTTTTGAGTGATTTGTTACTTAACAATAGGTTAGTGGAAAATAAGGACAACCAAAGACTCCCCACTTACTGCACAAAGGGAATTTTGTAGCAATATCTCAGACCTATTGGCTGGCTGACTTAAATGACAGTATCATGAACAAGTATGCATACGCACTTGACTGTTGAAAACAGATTACCAAAAGTCTAAAGAGATAACCAAGAAAATAACCAGGAATACCATCAAAAGATACAGAAAATTTAAGAGGCATAACCCAGTGACCTAACCTGGGATTTGGCCCAAGTGTTAGGCTTCACAGGCTCTTTCCAAATCAGTGCCATGGAAGTTTAATGAGTAGCCTAGATCAAGACTACAGCTACCTAACCACCTCTGGGTGAAATGAAACACCACTAAAAATGATTAGCCAAGTGAATTTTTAACTAGAAAGTTTATCTTGTAATTAATTTTGCTCAGAGTGCTTTTTAATACAAATATAAACCAATATAAATATTAATTGACTTCCAAGAGTGTGAATAACTGCGTATAAATTACCATAGTTCACTTAACATTCATTTTGAAGTTCAAGATAAGATGGATTCTGGAGTTTGGGAAAGCAATGTCTCTGCCCCCAGATCTGAATGTGGGGATTGAAAATCTGTCACTAGGGTAATACTTGTGTAAGTCCAGAGACAGTGCTCAGAGTAAAGAGAAAAGAGAGGCTGCGTCTAGGATCATGGGGTGGTAGATTCATGATATTTGGTAATGTAGGTATGAGTAGAGAGGGAGGTGGGTAGTCATATGAGTACATATGAGTTCATACAAACAAAATTAAAGGCAAAACTAGACACAGAAGAGAGTAAGAGCATCCAGCTTCATCTCTTTACAGAGGCATTTGCTTTTCCCTAAACTACGTGCTCCAGGGACTCTGACTCATTTACACTGAATTTAACTTGTGATTCTCTTCCAAAACACCATAAATGGGCCACTTGAAGATATTTTCTTAGAATGTCCTCAGGAAAATGTTTTGGAATGAATAAAAAGAAGACATCAACTCAAAAGATCACGAACTCAGAAGTCATGTCTACCTCTAGTGAGTAACATATGAGCTTGTGTTTTGTTCTTTGTGACCATTTCAAGAGCTCAAAGATGGAGATATAATGTATACCTGCATTGGTTTGTGGCTCAAGTAAGGTGATAGTTGTGAAAGAATTGCCACAAAACAGTGTTCCACAAAAGATTAGTTCAGTAAGGCCAATTTCCCCAGAACACAATTCTCCTCTAGTTAACACTGCACGACAGTTCTGAGGCAGCGTTCCCCTCCCCATGAGGTCTTGGTCTGGTCTCCAAGCACATCTGAGTTGCTCTCTCTAGGCTGTGCTAGCTCCTTAACCATGTGGTCTTGGATTCGTATGATTATATGGCTATCTACCTTTTGTAGACTTGGGACTTTATTGATTCCTTATGTGTTTTGTACCTTCAGAATGATCATCTGGGAATTCTTGTTTTGCAATAAAGGCATCCATAAACATGCCATTTATAAAAATTAGTGTGTGCTACTTGAGAGGATTGAAATGTGGATTACTTAAGTGTTTGGAAATGATTTCAACTGTGTTGCAGAGGCCATCTCTCTCCCTCATCTGGTTCCCACTTGCCCAGTTGTCACCCTTATTTGATTTATGGACATGCCCTGCTCTTCCCTGTGACCTTGCTTCTCATGTTCTCTCAAGTCAGTTTGTTTTTGTGAAACTCTACCTTATTGGTGAAATGTGACCCATGGGTACTACTGAGTACTGTTGAAACTTACAAAACTACAAAATACATACATACCACCCAAAGGGACAGCAGCAACTGCTGTGAAATTTTCCATTTAGACTTACACTTACATTACTTTCAAAAGGAGACAAAGGAATGTTAAGAACTGGAGAAATCATCATCCCCAGGAAAAAGCCCCCAATGGTCATCTAATACCAAGTGGTCAGCCCTGAAATCATCTACATACAGATGACATTATACAGACTGAGCATGTTGTACTTATATATTTAGGATGATATAATTTAGTATGTTGTGTGCATCTGGAGATTCATCCATTCCTTTTGGATTTTCCCATTTCATGGAATATTGCTTTACTTAAAGTATATCTTTATGATTTTCTGAATTTTATTTGTATTGATTGTAATTTCTCCTGTTTTGTTTCTAATTTTATTAATTTTGTCTCCTCTTTCTTTTGATTAATTTGACCGAGGGATTGTCAACCTTGTTTATTTTTTTTAAAAAAAGCAAGTCTTTGTTTCATGAATTCTTTGGGTTTTTGTTGTTGTTGTTGTTGTTGTTTCTACTCAGTTAATTTCAGCCCTGTTAATTATCTCTTCCCAAATACTGTTTTTAGAAGTCCTTTGTTCTTTTTTTCCAAGAATTTCAGGTATATTACCACATTATTGACTTGAGAGCTCTCAACTTTTTTGATATAGGTGTTTGATTGCTATAATCCTTCTTCTTTGGACTGCCTTAATTGTGTCTCTTAGATTTTGCAATGTATTTTTATTTCAATTCTGATTATTTTTATTTCATTCTTGAATTCTGTAGATTTTCTTTTAAATTTTCTTCTTGATTGTTTTAGTGACCCAATTATCACTCAGTAGTATATTGTTTAGTCTCTGTAAATTTGTGTACTTTCTGTAGTGTTAATTGCTGTTGATATCCAGCTTTATTTCATTATGGCCAGATAAAATACAGGACACTATTTCTATTTTCCTACATTGGTTGAGACTTGCTTTGTGTCCTAATATGTGATCACTTTAAGAGAAAATTTTGTGGGCTTCTGAGAAGAATGTATATTCTTTAGTGTTTATGTGGGATGTTCTGTAGATATATGGTATAGGTCTATTTGATTCATGATATAATTTAACTCCAGTGTTTCTCTGTTATGTCCAGATGGCCTGTCTAATGGTATAAGAAGAGTGTTGAAGTCATTCACTATCCCTATGTCAACTTATTCTTTGGTTTCACATCTAGTAGTATTTCTGTTATAAAATTGGGTATATCTACAGGGTGTATATATGTTTAAAACTATATCTTCTTGGTAGATTGTTCTTATGAAGACTGTGAAGTGATTTTCCTGATCTCTTTTGACTATTTTTGATGTGTAGTATGTTTTGTCAGATGTTAGAATACTGTGTCTGCTCATTTCCTAGTTCTATTTGCTTAAAATGTCTTTCTTCATCCTTTTGTCCTAAGGTAGTTGTCTATAATTGATGCTCATATGTGTCTGTTGGAGGGAGCAAAAAGATAAATCCTGTTTTCTAATTCAATTAACTTGTCTGTCTTGGGTTTTCTTTTGGTTATTTTAGGGGCAAGAAGGGGGAAACAATTGGGACTATTAATACTCAGGTATTATTAAAATATGTATGCTAATTCCTGCCTTTTGTTTATTTTGTGGTGTTTTTCTGTGCTCTTTTGGTGAACTGTCCTAGTATTTTCTTATTCCCTGTGATGACTTGGGTCTTTTACATTATCTTCAGACTTAAATTATATAGGCTTATGTGCCTTCTGGCTGCTTAAGTCTCACTTTAACTATAGCAGTAACCACCTGTTTCTGAAGTCTTACTATTTTTCTCTTTCAACCATATTTTATTAAATGTCATTGTCTCATTTCTCTCAGCCTCATCTTTCATTCAGATGAATCCTATTAAGACATCAAAGGACATTAAGCTAACCATATTGATTTTGTGGATATCCAGAAAAGTCTTATCTGGAGGCAGAACTTTCTTTCCTGCCAGTCAGCTCCCAAACAACCACACAGAGACTAGTTATAAATGATTGGCTAATAGCTTAGGCTTGTTACTAACTAGCTCTTACATCTTAAATCAACCTATATTTTTTAGGTATGTTCTACCACGTGACTCGGTACCTTTCCTCAGCATGCTCATCTTGCTTCTCCTCTCATCTCCTGGTGACTATTCCCTTCTTCACCCCAGCACTCTCTCTCTATCCATCCTATTGGCCATGTAGTTCTTTATGAAACCAATGACAACAACAAATCTTCACAGTGTACAAAATGATTATTCCATGACACTTATCATAGATTTTGATACACTCAAATGCTTAAAAAGGTCATAATAAAAATACTATGAACCCCAGATAGTGATTAATTCTGTGAACATATAAGTCAACTATAAACTGCACAAAATGTACAAAACAGACTAAGAAATTACAGTACAACTTCAAATTAAAAAATTATTCTCATGTAAACCAGCATAATTGCAATTAAAAGTTTTAAATAGTTTTGAAAACAATGAGATTGCAGGCATAGCTCCTGGTACTAAAAAGTAAAAGACTTTATCACTGAGCCCAAACTTCCTCTGTCCACCCAACTCTGAATGCTGACAGATCCCCAGGCCCCATCCTTTTGGTCCAAACTTTTGTTATATGCTGGTTTCTGACAGACAGCAAAGTCATCCCTGTGCTTTGGGTCTGGGTTTCCACTATCATCCCAGGCCACAGTGTTGTTAGATAATTGGTCTCTGGACCCTGAACATTTGACCCAAACATCCATTCTCCCCAGCTTCCAGTGCTTTCTAATAAATGGTCTACCGTCTCTGAGCACTGAACTCAAAATTCTGCTGTTATGCTGTCTCCTGGTGCTGACAAGTAAAGTGTCCCTAGATTGCTGGCTAAGCCAGCAGCCCAAACTTCCACAGTTCTGGCAGCTCTTGGTAAGCAGTGTCCAGAATATCACCCACACTTCCACATTTCCCAGTGCTTGGTATGCAGTGTCCAGAATATCACCCACACTTCTACTCAATCAACTACTTCCAGATGCATAAGTCCCAAGGAAGTAACAAAAACAAGAAAATCCAGAACAGCATGTCTCCTCTATAAATTACTAATATTTTATCTACTTTTGTGAGTATTATAGCGTCTGATGCCTAAGTCATTGATTGTTGTATTTAATAACTTTGCTCTAAAAGCAGAAATCTAATCACAAATAACCTTTTCAAATTACTTATATTCCTTTATTTTTAAAAAATACTGTTTTAATTTATTCTCTTAAATTTTTTAAATGTATAACATGTATTTTGATCTCATCCAAGTCTACCACCTTCATCTAATGCCCACGTCAACCCCCTACCCATCTCTCCCTTGATTTTATATCCTTTTGTTATTTTTCATACCCTGTGTCAAAATAATGAAGATCATATGTACAAACCATATCCCCAAAGAAAAATGGCCCTCTTTCCCTCAGCAACCATCAACTGCCAATAGCTCCTCAGTTGGCCATGCAGCCTTAGGATCCTCTCCACGATCCATGAAAAATTATGAGTGGCTTGATCTTGTGCAGGTCTTATGTCAGCAACAACAGATGTTGTGAATTGATGTGTGCATCAGTAAAGTCACATCCAGGAGAGAGCATTCCACAGATCTCCTCCCCATCTTCCTATTCTTATATTCTTGCTGCCGACTCTTCTGAGATATTCCCTGAAGCTTAGTATGGGGTAGGTTGATATAGATGACTTGTCTCCAGCTGAGCACTCATTGTCAATTCATCTCAGCTCTTTGTCCAATTATGAGTCTCTTCACTAGCCACTACCTGTTGAAAAAATACGGTTATCTGACCAAGGTTCAGAGCAGCATAAGTCTCTAACTATTAAGAAAGTAGCTTGACAAAGTACCATTTATTAAAACATCAGTAGAGTTCTCCCTATGTCCTATGATTTCCTCAGTCAGGAGTGTTTGACCACATTTACAGTACCAGACATGAATTATTCCTCTGAAGTAGGACTCAAGTCCAGTCAGAAAGCAGTTGGTTACCTTCACAACCATCATGCACTACCAGTAGGCACAATTAGTATGACAGGTTGATATTGCAGCATAGATGGCTCAGCCCTGGGTAAGATGCTGATGTTCTTTTCTTCCTCAATAACCTGCAGAGGATGTTCCAGCATTAGGAAGCTGACAGCTTCCTGGTCAGTTTGATACTGATCTACCAATGTACTACAACCAAAGTGTGTAGTTTCTTCAATAATAAGGTTTTACCATGGAGTTATGGAGTTATGGAATGCAACAAAAATCAATGACAGTAGGCTACGTTGTTTTGTTATCTCTGCTGCCTCCCTGACCAAAAAAATTTTAGGAAGATATCTTGTGCCAAGCAGTGATATTTTCATAATGCAAGCTGTGTTTCCAGGAGCAGTATTGTCCATCCATGCAGGATACCTTTGATTAAACTCCCCTTTAGTGCACAAAAGTTTTTAATTGTCTTACAGACTAGTGGATTTCCACAATTCTTCTCCATACATCCATAGCTTTGATTAACTTACTCTCTGCCCCTGCTTTCCTTTAGTCCTCCAGCCCCAACCTCACTTGAACCTTTAACTGGGAGAATTCCTCCCCTGTTCTTTCATGTCACCTGTGTCCTCTGATCCCCTCCAAGCATGTTTTTACTTGTCTTGCAATATTCTATGTTTCTGTATAGATTTTTGGACTGTATGCTCCTAACTTAGTCTACTTTTATTTGTTATAAGATTATTTTTCATAACAAAAAAATCCTCTAAAAGCAAAATAATCCAATCTTTGGGAACAAAGATACTTTGTTTATATACTAGGGTCAGGTCTCACCTAGTCTACTGATGCCTCATTCCATTCACACTGCTAGAATCAACCAATGGGCTGGTAATGCAGCTCAGGTGTCTAGCATGCGTTATACCTTAGCTTTGACTCCTAGCACTCCATGAGATGAGTGTTTATGGTACACCTCTATAATCCCAGTACTCAGGAGGTGAGGGAAAGACCAGAAATTCAAAGTCATCCTCTGCTTTATAACAAATCTGAGGATACTGTGGGATAAATGAGGTCCTTTCAAGAACAAAAAAAAAACTGCAAAAATTCCTCAAAGTTCTAAAAGTTGTAAGAAATAAATCTTACAAGTACCAGCAGATTTGACATTTGGTGAAGATTAAATTTGAGGAATCTTACTATACCCATAATCTAATCATCCCTCACTGCTACTCCATACTGTCACCTTAGGGATTAGAATTTCAACATAAATTTGGAAAAACACAAACATTTAAACCACAGCAATGAATCTCTAGGGATTAAATACTTGGGTCCCTCTATACAGTTTATCAAGTGTGAATGTCTTCTCTTTGGTAGCATCCTAGGCCACTGCTGTGAATTGGATCCAGTAAGAAATTTCTAATAAAAGAAAACTAAAAATCCTAGATCTCCCAGAAGATGAAGAGTTAAAAAAAGGAACAACTTCCATGGAAATATGAAATGTTAGAGTTCTTATATTAATAGCAACATTCTGTGATCAGTTGCTCCAGGAATTTGTTTGTACTAAAATTCCCTGATTTTATAAGTATGTGTGTATGTATATAATCATATATAATATATATGATATCCAAACACTTATATTTGTTATTTCTAAATATAGAAAGCATATATATTTATATCTGATTTATATATTTCTATATATAATTATGTATATGATTATATAATATGATTTCTGAAAAGACCCAAGCTGAGTAGTTGAAGATGAGTTATATACAGAACTTCCATGAATGTGACAGAAAGTGATAATGAGTAGTTAATTAGAGATCTGTCGTGGCATCATATCTATTCTTCAAGTTTAACTTTTTTAAGTTTCATTTTTTATTAATTCAATTTATTCATTTATTTTTACATCCCAACCACACTTTCTCCTCCTTTCCTCCTATTTCCTTCCCCCACCTCCCCTTGAGCACCACCACTCCCCCAATTTACTCCTCTGTTTCTGTTCAGAAAGGAGAAGGCCTCCCATGGGTATCAACAAAGTATGGCTTATTAAGTTGAGGTAGGATTAAGCTCCTCCCCCTCTATTAAGGCTGGGCAAGGAAATCCAGTATGAGGAATAAGTTCCCAAGAGCCAGTCAAAGCATTAAGGACAACCCCTGCTCACTCTCCTAGGAGTCCCACAAGTAGACCAAGCTACACAACTGCCACTCACATGTAGAGGTCCTAGGTCGGTCCCATGCAGGCTCCCTGTTTGTCGGTCCAGACTCTGTGAGCTCCTATGAACTCAGGTTAGTTGTTTCTATGGGTTCCCTTGTGATGACCTTGACACCCCTGCCTCACATAATCCTCTTTAATAGACTTCTATGCCGTGGGGAATCCAGAGCTTTGGGTGTGATACTGTAGTCACAGCAAGAAATAGTTAAAAATTACTAAAACTACATACTGATAATGATCATTTTGATAGGCATTATTTTAAAGACAGAAGCTATATTTCAACTCTTTCTGTAAAATTGCATGAGGTTGGAAGAAGGGGAGTTACTAACAGTTTTTATTTCCTCTTGTGTGCTTTTCTATATCTTCAGATTAAAACATTAAATTAATGTCCTTAGGCAGATAAATGTAGCATGAGAAGGGAAATAAAAATGTGCCATTTCTCCCTTCCTGCTATTCCACCACACAAAGTTCTATTCTGAGACCAGAACCACCAAAACTTTATTTCTCTTTTTATGGCGTTAACTATGCAATGAAATACATATTATATAATACATACAGCAGTTCTACTTTTCTGTAACTTTACCCTCATCAGCTTAGCCATCCTCTGAAAACACTGAATGGAAAGTTTCACAAATGACCGATTCACAAAGTTTAGATTGCATGTTTTTCAGAGATGTGTGTGGAAATCCTATGCTATTTCATTCCATTCCACCTCAGCTATGAATACACTACTGTTCAGGGTATCTGTGCTTTGTATACTACCTGCTCCTTAGTTACTCAGTAGCCATCTCAGTCACCAGATACCTGTCACGACAACCCAGTTCTGCATCCAAGAAGCTTTTAGGTTACTTATTAATATCTCTAAAACATGAGCAATGGCACCAGAAATTTTATCTCAATAATTTTATTTTAATGTTAGTTATTGTTATTATTAATATTTTACTGAGACCAGTTTATAAATTAAATTTTATCATTGGTAGATATGTGAAGAAAAAGACATAGTTTATATTTCATGTATCCACTGTGGTTTTAGCATATATTCCCCATAAATAACTGATAACTACTTCTACATATTATATATTTTATAATTTTATGTAACCATATACAATGTCTTATCACCAAACATATTTACATAGTGTTATGTTTGTTATAAATTATTTATAATTCTATTTTATTAATGCATTTTATTCAATCACTTTTCTTATGTCAATAATAACCCTTACAGGTTTCAATATCTTACATATCAAAATACATGTATTTCTAATGACTTGGATAAATAAGTTTGTTTCTATTGGAAAGTAAAATTTTAGTTTGGATGAACTGAAATTTTTGCTTTATCTCATATGGACAAAAACTCACTACACAAAATAAATGTGGTCTTCCCTTTAAAATGTTTCAAGATAAATATTTGGCAGTGATGTTTTAATGCTGTATAGACACCAAATCATACAGGACTCTGTTGGATGGGCCAGAGTACTTGGAATATTTAAGTAAATCAGGGTCAGTGTGACCCCTTAAGTCCTCAGTTCTGTAGAAAGTGGCTAGGAAGATTTTGTAGAAAGCCAGGCAAGTGACTATAAACAAAAAGAGAAGTGGATTATGTCAAAACTGAAATTAATCTAACCAGACTGCAGAAGATCACTTGTGACATTGAAAACATGCAAAAGGAGACCTTGTCAGCTTAGTTTATGGTGGTTTCATTAAATAATTAAAATGACTTACAAGTGATCATATGACATTGATAGTTTCCAATGTAATTTTTCCATCATCCATTAACTTGTTGATTTTTCCATGAAGGGAAACGTGGTTCAAAAAACATCCAGAATATCACTGGTAACATCAAGAAACCCAACGCTCTTTGTCACGTGAATGAAACTTGCTTCTGCATCATCATGAAAGTATGGAAAGCTGAAGACTATTAAATAGGTAAAATCCAGAGAGAAGGAAAACAGAACTAAACCTCCTCTGGAGACTGTGTTTAACTGATCTTGAGACAGATGTGAATGTGGGGAAGGTACTAGGGCAAAAAGAAGAGAGAGCAAAGGTTTCAGAACTTTGAATAGCTTGTCCCTGCTTGGATCTGAAGTGTCCCTCTGGATCTCATATTTAGAACATTTGGTTTTCATTTGCTGGCCCTATTTGGGGAGTCTCCAGAATCTTCTCGTGGCCATTGTCTACTGCCCGCCCCCCACCACTTCACCTTCTCATCTATGATGGATTGCAGCTCTCTGAAGCCATAAGGCAAACTTCACCTTTCCTCCCTGCGTCTGTCAGGCATGCTTGTCACAGCGATGTGACAATAACTAGTACATAACAAAAACGGGGATCATTTCTTCTTTATTGTGTGCATGAACATGATAACGGGTGCCAAATTGGTAATAAAAAAATGAAATTTGATGAGCTATTGATTATTGATAGCATTACATAAATGTAAAATGAATGTATTTTCATTATGTTGTATAAATACAATAAATGGTGAATTTGAGTGTGGTAGCTGAAAAGCAAAAAAAGTAACCGGGATATTTCTTTTCATTTCTATGATGATACTGTTCACTAAGCTCACATTTAATAGCATATCTTCATCCAAGGACAAAAAGTTACTATGCTGTTACCTCTTTCTAACTTCCTTTTGTTCCTTCTATCCCATACAAGACAACGCCATTCCTCTCCATGAAGATGGATATCTGTGACAGGATAAGTCAAGGAGTATCCAGCACCAGATCCCTAGGTCATGGATTTTTCAACTTCTAAGAGAAAAAAAAAAGAGCTCAGGAATGTGTCCCTGCGCTGTTCTGGATCAGAGGTTCAAGATGGGGCCAGTATAGAATAAACACTTAGTGAAAACCCACATTATGTCAAGACAACTTAGAGATACAAATGATAAAGTACATAGAACACACAAATAAAATGCATCTCCTGTCTACAAATGGGCCTGTGGTCCAGTGTGTGCACAGGAATGTGTGATAAGTCACAGATATTTTGATTAGTTTGTTTTTTTAGTTTTAGGCAGTTTCATATAGACAATGACCTTCAGTCCTTCTCACCTTCTACTACTCAGTCTCATCCCCACTCTTTCTCCCACTGAAACCTTCTCCTTCCCAACAAGTCCCCTTCCTACTCTGTGTGTGTGTGTGTGTGTGTGTGTGTGTGTGTGTGTGTGTACATATATGTGTGTGTCCCACTGAATTTAAATATTTGCCTGTATGAGCATGAGATGTTATTTACTGGCAACTTATCAGTGCTACAACACTGAACTGACACCTTTCCCTTCAGGTATCATTAACGATAGTCGCTCACAAATATTCCCAAACACAATGTTTAACACAATTACTTGATATCTAGCAGCCCAGTAAAGATGATACATAAAATTAAATATCAAGAATATTTAGCCGGGCAGCGGTGACACTCGCCTTTAATCCCAGCACTTGGGAGGCAAAGCCAAGTGGATCTTTGTGAATTCTGGGCCAGCCTGGTCTACAGAGCGAGATCCAGGACAGGCACCAAAACTACACAGAGAAGCCCTGTCTCAAAAAAAACAAAAGAAAAAAGAGAGAAAGAGAATTTTTGCTGTGGTTTTAACTCAAGTATAATTTACACAAAATAAATAAGTAGTTTTTAAGAAAACGGTTCAATTAATTTTGGTAAATATATTCATTCACAAAACCACCACCCAATGAACACACATAAAATGTTCATCATCTGTGGTGGTATTGTGTTCCCCAAAATATTGTGTATGCTAATAAACTTATCTGGGGTCAGAGAACAGGACAGCCACAATATTAAACATAGAGGTTAGGCAGTGGTAGCATACGCCTTTAATCCTAGCATTCCAGAGGCAGAAATTCATGTGTTCAAGGATACACCCAAGCATGGTGACCTACGCCTTTAATCCCAGAAAGCCACACCTTTAATCCCAGGGAGTGGTGGTAGAAAGCAGAAAAGTATATAAAGCATGAGGACCAGAAACTAGAGGCATTTTGCCCTGGAGAGGCCTTTGGCCTGGAAAAGCCTTTGGCCTGGAGAAGCATGTGGCTGGTTAAGCTTTCAGGCTTCTAGCAGCAGTTCAGCTGAGACCCATTCTGGATGAGGGCTCGGGGCATCCAGTCTGAGGAAACAAGACCAGCTGAGGATTCAACGAGGTGAGATAGCTGTGGCTTATTCTGTCTCTCTGACCTTCCAGTGTTCACCCCAATAACTGGCTCAGGTTTGATTTTATTAATAAGAACTTTTAAGAGTCATGCAACAATCATCCTAGAGGCTTATTTATGGCTTCCCCCCACACCTCACTTCAGAAACAACTACTACTTTGATTTCTGCCATGCAATACAAAACGACCCATATTCTCATTAGTCTGAAATACCATTTACTCTGAATAGTCTCTGAATTACCTCCATGTCATTCATGTATCAGCAATTTGTTCCTTTTTTAATTGAGCAGTACCAATTTTATAATTCACAAATTTTATAATTCAGGCACAAAATGAAATTACTCACCCGTTGATGGCTATCTGGATTATTTTTCTGTTTAAGTTTATTTAGACCAAACCTACAGTGAACATTGATACATAAATCTTTTTACTTGTAAGTTTTCATTTCTCTTATGTAAGTGAATAAAAGAAATATCTAAGTTGTCTAGTAAACTTACGATTTTTTTATTTTTTAAACTTTTTAATTAAAAATTCATACAATATATTTTGATCACATTTTCCCCTCCCCTCTATCTCCTCCCAGGACCTCCCTACCTTTCCAAACATCCAACTCCATGCCTTCTTTCTTGCTTTCTTTAGAAAAACAGGTAAATTTTAAAAAGCAAACAAAAAAATAAAAATTAATTAATTAAAAATTTAAAACAGGAGGTGAGTTCCAGGAAAGGCACAAAGCTACACAGAGAAACCCTGTCTCGAAAAACCCAAAAAAAAAAAAAGGATAAAAGAAAACACACAAAAAAATAAAAGCACAAAATTGGAAACTATAATATATGTTCAAAAGATCAGTGACTTATATTTTTATGTTATAAGAAATTACTCCTCTGTCCAGCATATATAAGTTTTAGTTGTCCCATATCCTAGGCCACAGCAGAGTTTTTGAAATTTTACCCCCTTTACTGAGTAGAGCAACCTCACAACAAAATTCAGGCAAAGGTGTTTTTTGACGGCGATGAGAATGGTCACTTTCCCATGAGCCTACTGGCTGGTTGTATGTTTTCTCTTGTGAAATAGCTCTTTTTGCTCTGCCTTTCCATACTTTAAAGTTAGTTTATCTTTTATTAGTAGTATTTGGAGTTTTTAAAATATCATTGATTAAGACCTTTGTGGATACACATATCTTAATATTTTGCTATGTTTATGGATTTTCCTTTTGTCTATTAACAACATCTTTGATAAATTAGTTTTTATGAAGTAAAGCTATTTTTTTTCTTTTATGCTTTTCTTCTTACTTAGGAAGTTTTTGTTGGCCTTATGATGGTACAGATGCTCTCTAAGGCTTCCTTTTATTGTCTTATACATTTATTTTTACTTTTTGTTCTGTGACTCTTCACCAGTTAATTTCTTTTCAGAATCTATTTGCCTTTGGAAATTAAGAAACACTGCCACAGACAGGCAGGCATCTTTGCTGATATAAAACAGCACTCGTGCAGTTATAACAACAGGAAGGGATGAGGAACACCGTTTTCTCCTGACATCAAAACAAGCCAAGGTCAGAAGGTCCTGACCTCTCACCCTGATCACTAAGCTTCTTTTCATGGCAGACCTATGGTGGAACCATGGTTTTCTGGGTGGATCCTTTTTATCACCAGAAACTCCACTTTTAAGCTCTTCATTCCTCAACAACTAAGGTTGCCAGGTACATTTCAGGTCAGTGGGTTATATTTGAATTTCAGTAAGAAAGGAGAGACTTAATAAAGTTAATTAATAATCTTAAATAAAAACAAAATAAAGAGTTATAACACATGCTCCAAATATTCCATGAAATAAATTTATACTAAAAAACACCCTTGTTACAAAACTGGAATGCAAATGTAACTGGACAACGTGTGTTCTTGTCTCCTGTATCTGGGAATTTGTCCTACATCCAACATTATTAAACCCTCAAAATCCTAGGTCATCAATATTTTCTCAATCAGTCCTTGTCTGTTTTCAAGAAAAAGACCCTTGAAGAAGATAACTCATTTATACACCATTTCAGTAGCCACCTAATTAGCTCATAAACTGTAATTACAATGCCCTTCACCATTTGTTAAAAGCAAAGTAATTTCAAACACAATCTTCATCATATCTTATGCATTCAATTCCTCTTCTTGCTTTTAGGATAAAGTCTAAACTCCTAAACTTGTCAATCATCACTGCTGACTTATCTTGCCAGCTTCTCTCTAAGCAGTCAGGATCTTGCACACTCCATACACTCTTCCATTATGAAGAAACTTTCCATCAAAAAAGTCCAAATTCTGCCCTTTGGTTCTAACACACACACATGAATTTTCTTTCAGCTGATCACGTAAATCTCACTAATCCTTCTGCTCTGCCTTGGTCTGTTCACTGTCAGATATATTCCTGCTTTGTTCTGATTCAACTCTCCACAAAATCATGCGGCCTTCATCCTGCTTGTGAACATCTGAGATGACTGAACATCTGAGAGTTGACTCTGGACAGAAGAGATTGGTAGTCGTTGCAAGTCACACATATTCATAACTTTGGAGACAAGGACACCGCAGGCCACAGGAGTCAGACAAGAGCTATCCTCACACTCAAGGGCAGAGTGGTCAACCAGGGGTTATGGGAGGCAGGCATTACAGTGTGAGTAGATAAGATAGCATCAAGATTCAAAGGAAGAATGTAGATAACTTGTTTAAATTATGTGGGCTGCCAGGGTTCTGAACTCCCTACTCAGGTATAAGCAGACACTATTCTTAATCCCCTTGATAAGAAGACTTTTAGGCTTAGGGAGCTTATGGGGAACAGTTAAGAATGTGCATTTGTTACTTTTCTCACTGCTATGGTCAAATACCAACAAGAAGTAACTTAAGGGAAGAATTTACTCTAGCTCCTGATTGGAGGGTACACTCTATCATGGCAGGGAGGTATGGATGCAAGATTGGCTTTGGGCTGTGGTGGCAAAAGTGTGCAGCTGCGTGCTCAAATCTAGTGATGTCAGGAAGCAGAATGCTGGAGCATAGCTGTATTTCTCCTTTTTCAGTCCAGGACTCCACCATACAGGATGGCACTGTCTATGTTCAGGTTAAGTGTTCTCCCTTTGACTAACTCTTTGGAACTTCTCTCATAGATATGCCCAAAGATGTGCCTTGCTAATGCACTACATGCTTCTTAGTTTAATCAATTAGGAACTGATGATTAGTCATCACAGAAGAGAAATGATGTTTGAATACTCCCTCAGTTTTACCAGATATCAATGCAGCACAACATTCTGGGCCTTGGTCCAGGCATAATGTCACTGCAAACGGAGGGATAAGAATGTGTACCTGTTCATGCCTCCTTCTTGTACAGCATCCAGAAGAGATTCGACACACTTCTCCCTAAATTCAGAATTGTAGTGAAATGTAAGGTCAGAATCACTGTCCAAGATTTGGGAGCTGGAAAAAGATCTGCTTAGTGGATTTATTGGGTCTAGGGGCCCTGGTTCCACTAAACTGCAACTCTTGAGTATGTTTTCAGTGATTAGGATATTTTAAATTCAGTAGAATTGGAGATCAAGTGTTAGAAAGCCAACAGTCATGCGAATGGTTCTTCCCACAGAAGCATAATGAATTTTGTTGGCAGTAGTCTTGATTCTCATATTATAAATAACCCTACTTATGCATCATTATGTAATACCTCATTGTATTTTATGACAATATACTGGCCAATTTTTCATTGTCTCATAACATTCATTTGGGGAATCTAGCTATAAATTGTTATATAAATATATGACTATGTATATATGTTTAAAGTACATAGAATCTACATGTCCTTGTGATTATCCTTTGAACTTGTTTGAACATCTCATGTTTTTCTCAACAATTAATGTATGTGTGTAATGTTTAACTTGATTGCCAACTTCACAGGATCTAGAATCAGCTGGGATACAAGCTCCTGGGATAGCCTGAGAGAGATTATCTAGATTAGATAGCTTAAGGTAAGAAGACCCACCTTCACTAGACAGGCTGAGTCCTGAACTGAATGAAAAGGTACAATCAAGTTGAGCATTAGCATTTGTCTTTCACAACTTCCTGACTACAGATGCAGTGTGACCAGCCACCTGAAGCACTTTCGACCATGAGGAACTGCACCTTTGAACTGTGAGCCAAGATCAACCCTTTCTTGAATTGGTTTTTCCCAGGATTTTGTCACAACAATGAGAAAAGTCACTAATACAGTTTAGTAACTTGTTAATGCATGTATATGTTTTCATGAGTATGGTGATTGTTTTTCTTTCTGAAAATTATGCTCCAGTAAACATGATTTAAAATAAACCACAACTTAAAGTAAACCATTCCAGGACATGCAATAAAAGTATACTTGCATAAGGCAATAAAGGCAAGTAGTATTTAATACTTCGTTTTAAAATACACCTTTATTAATTTGTACAAGTAAATTATAAATTCTTAAGAGAGAAACATTAAGTATACCACAACACAGATGAAACTGAACAGAGAAGTAATTTTCAGTGAAAATTATACATCTTTGTTAGTCTGAATTGACAGTAAGAACATTAGCCTTGCTCCAGTTCCTTGCTGGGTAATGCTGAAAATTTTTACCATGGGGAATAGAAAGGCCTGGTTTTGTTTTCCTTCACCTTCATGGCTTGGCTATTGACTATGGTGAGTAAACTTTCTTTGCAAAGGCTTAACTCCCAAGCTCTCCTTACTTTGAAAGTAGCTTAAGTCATGCCTAAAACTTTCAAGTGTCATTTTGACTGACAAAGCATAAAAGAAACAAGACAGCAAGGTTCCTTGCACAAACAAATGGTTGCTAGACCACCGTTCTGAACTTCTAAGAGATGGAGAAATCTGACAGCAGGCAAAAACAAATTTTCTTGCCAAAAGCAAATATCACCAATTTCTGAATACACTTTCTACATAACTTGTCTCCTCACTTTGTGCAGTTGTAACATAAATGAACTTGGGGGGAAGCAGAGCCTACAGGGTACACCTAGGCAGAAAAGGTCCTCCAAGAAAAGTAAGCCACTCTCTGTTGGAGAACCATGGAAAGGAAGACCCTAGAATAGCACCCACTTGGCTTACACTGGCCCATTCCCATCCCACCACCTCAGGGCAGGGAGCAGCTCTGTATAGGGCTCTGCCACGTCAGGTGGTTCTGAAAAGGAATGTTACCCAGGGGAAGGGTTAGGATGGGCAGGGAAGAACTCTCCAGCAGTCTACTTGCTGAATCTTGCATAGCATCCCCACCCAGTTCAGCACATATGACAGCATTCCCTGGCTCCTGGTACATCATCTTACCCACTCTTAGCAAGTGCAGCTGGCCTTGCTACAGCATACATCCCTAATAGGGTAAAAAAAATCTATAGCATGTAACACAAGAGCTTTCCTTGTTCCTTGCAAAACCACTGAGAAGAAAATGGCACCAAAACCTTGCCATGACATTGGCCTTCTCCATGAAACTTCTGCAACCCAACAATCAACAATTATCAGCCCACAAAAATACTCAGTATCTTGGAACATTTGTTGCTGTCACCTTTATCTGCTATGTAAAAGTTCTGATCCTGCTGTGATTTCTGGATTTCTAAAAAGTGAATTCAGAAGGAAATAATGCCTCTTTCTTCTCCATTTCTGGTCTGGCCTAAATCAAACATGTTCTTGAGTAAATGAAAGTTTAATACCCCACCCCCCAATATGAGCACTGTCTTCCCCCTGGTATCCATGAGTCTTATATGTAAATATCTTGCCTGCTCATACCAAGAAAAGTCTTTCTATGAAACAGATTCACTGTACCATGATTACTGTAAACTCGAGCCTAGTGACACAGAACACAACATAATATTAGTCACACGAAAGGAATTGTTATGTATACATAAGCATCCAAGGACAAAAGAAGCCTATGGTTCACTGGGAGCAGCTCCACAGGACTCAAGAAAGCTAAAGACGGTTGAGTCTCAACTGTGCATGCCCCACTTCCACCATAACTGAGGGACTCTGGAACACAATAATCCTGACCCACATATGTCAAGTGCAATAACAACTTTGAAAGGCATTCTGCTTCCAAGGAAGAAGGGAACAAAGTTCAAGCTATCCAGGACATACTCCCTGACTCACTCTGCTACATTCCTTTCAAAGGACATAAACAAGTCCTGGTCTATTCTAGGTAGGTCTTATCTATCACTGGGCATTATATTCCCTGAGCATTCTACAGTTGGTCTAGAGAACTCTGAGGAAGAAGGAGATAAATGATCAGCCCTAGGCTACCTGGAGACTGCATTTTTTTTTATTCCATAAAAATACAAAGAAAAAACAGAGCTTAGTGAGCTTAGAAAATTCACAACAGGGAGCTTGTATGGCTGATGCAGCAAGAAAAAGGTGGAGGATAATTTTAAATGACCTAAAATCATTATTAACAATACAAAGTAGATCAATTCCTTCCTAAAATCAAGAGAATATTTGAAAAATATGTAAGTTATATTTGTCTTGTTTTTATGCTTTTTCTTTTACTAGAATAACTAGAAGCACATTATCCAAACTCACTAAAAAAGAGGCAAAATCACTTAAGTGGTTACTCTACCAGTGGGGAATTCACGTATTGCTGAGTGTAATAGAAACTGGAATAGCAAAAGGCTGAACTATCAGGTTTTCTGTTTGGGGACCACTCAGCTCATATAATTTAAACTAAAGTTGACACTTTAAATGAATTTATTGGTCTCACTTTGTTCCAGGACCAGACAGTAGTCCAGCTCACACACATGGACATCTTTGGGATTATATAACTTATTCCAGAGGGACATATTAATATCACATTTTTTTCTTAGATGGTGATCTTCCCAAAGCCACTTCTTTGATCTGATGTCATGTTGTAATTTGAAACTGAAATTTCCTCTTAAGTTACCTGGGGAATCAAGTACATTTTACCAGAAAAATGGCATTCAGAAAATGCACTGTGGCCTTCAGGGTGAGAATTCTACAAGAAAATTTAGATTTCAAACTTCTGCAGACAGCATGTCAAAGTATTCAGTCCTGGAGCAAAACAGTCAGTGCAAGAATAAAGTCTTCCCAAAGCATTAAGAAATTCAGATTAAGACTGTAAGGAAGATGATGAATTTGGAAATATTAAGAGAAAATATCAAACCCTCTCACATAAAATACTTTATTTTGTTGACCAAGAGATACAAGTATCATCCTATTTTCTAATCAGTAGTGGCTAGGGTCTTCTCTTAACATAGTTGCCATTGTCTGAATATGAATGAACACTTTTCCTGATACTATTTAAAAAATTTCAGTGAATAAATGATTTAAGACAGTATGAATCCTAGTGGCTATCTGAAAATTGTCTTTTGATACTGGTTCATAGGATAAAGAGTACACACATAAAGTCTAGAGAATATATGTCATTGGAAGAGAATTTGTGAGACAAGGGAACATTCTCGGGTAGTAAGACTACACTGTAATGAGAGAAGACATTGGCAAGCACTTTCTCCCAGTAGAGATTCATATCCACAACATTCAAAGAACTCAAAACACGAACACAAAGAATCCTATTTATAAAGGGGCAAATAATAGGTACTTCTCAAAAGAATACACACAAATTTCCAAAAGGTATATAAAAAAATCCATATGATTGATTATCGGGAACATGCAAGTCAAAAGAACACTGAGATACCATTTTTTTCTTGCTTAGAATAACTGTTATCAAAAAGGAACAAAGCAACAGATGCTAGTGAGGATGTAAATAAAGTTATTCATAGAAATTTCGTTAGTACAGTCACTGTTAAAAACGGTACAGAATTTCCTCAGAAACTGCCGTGAAAGCTACTGTGTAATCCAGCAACCCCACTATTAAATTAACGCATTATACCAGGAGTATTGTTCAAAGAATGACTTCTAGTGTCTGTTTATCACATAGGACTGTGGCGTATAGCAACTGATTATAGAAGTCAAAGAAGCCATCAAAGAGGATTTGGAATCACCCCACCAAGGGAAAAAAAAGTGACCAATATCTGAGACTATTCATTCAATAAGTACCCCAATTACTGTGGTAGTTAAATATTGTGGACATGCCCTACAATGTTATATTTCATCTCATACACATATACAATTATTATGTGTCGGTTTGAAATAAAACATTTTCAAATATTATAAAAATAAGTGATAACAATCATTCTAAAAAGGGGGAAGAGACATGCTGCACTGTCAACATTCTTGATGACATGAATGATATTGTTGTTAAATGAAAAAGACTCCCGAGTTAAAAAGTTTATCTGAAGAGTTGCTTACCATATGAAGGCATCTTGAAGAGTATTTGCCAAGAACTTCTTTGAACAAATTGCTTCAAAAATTAGCATCTTATACAGTTAAAAAGGACATAAGGAAAAGTAAATTCCTCAATATAGACTACCTATTTAAAATACTATGAAATGAAAATTTTGGAATAAAAGTATTTGGTTTGATGAGATGGCCAATTATTGTGGTAAATGTGCCTGCCCTGCAAGACTGACTGACAACCTTAGTTCAATTCTCAGAACCCACATAAAGTTAGGAGAAAACTGACTCACTAAGCTGTCCTCTGACCTCCATATGTAGTGTGGCACACATGTGCACACACACACACACACACACACACACACACACACACTTAGTAATAAATAACTTTTAAATAGAATAAAAATATGCCATCATTACATGATGTGATGGGCACAGGTTTTTATTAGCAGCAGTACATGTACTAACGGAGATGTGTCAACTGAATGTTGGACAAATGGCATCCAATGGCTCTAGACCATTGGGCACAGCAACAAGACTCAAGCCAGAAAACCCTCCAGTAATTCCTGATTTCCCTTCGTCCAAAGCATTTGCCCACAGAAATAGCCCTTATTTCCCTCTGCTGACCACTAAGTGAGCAAATCATGGGTGGCTAATAAGATCAGAATTGAAACAGACGGTTGGAAGAAAATTCCAGCATCAAAAGGGACATTTTAGTCACCTCCTGGACCTGTCATCTCAAATTCTGAACACATCAAAGGGTCTTAATAATTTCAAAAATTACTGTGATTTCATATCTGGAAGTCTTGCTAAGAAAGCTGTGTTTAGCCGGGCAGTGGTGGCGCACGCCTTAAATGCCAGCACTTGGGAGGCAGAGCCAGGTGGATCTCTGTGAGTTTAAGGCCAGCCTGGTCTACAGAGCGAGTTCCAGGACAGGCTCCAAAGCTACATAGAGAAACCCTATCTTGATAAAAGAAAGAAAAAGGAAGCTGTGTTTGCACCACCGTCATACTATTCTTAACAACTTCTATGACCACTGTCTTCTTTTGCAAGACAAAAATAATGTGCATTATAGGAAAATATTGACTGGTCAAAACTTTGGGGACTATGTGGTGCCTTCTTTTTTATAATTTACAGTCAAAAGCCCCAGTGAATTTTCTGAAAACCAAAGTTAGAATTAATTGTTCCTCCCTACTAATTCGTTTTTAGTCACCTTGATAGGCTTGTTATATTTCTTTTCCTTCTAAAGAAGCAAAAGTTCATATATGAGTCATATTTTTCCACTAATGTCTTGGTAATGTTTATTGAACACATACTAAAAGCCACATCCTAAAGTGCTTGTTTATATTATAATAGCTTCATACCAATTTATGGAGTAAATTCTCCTACTATTCTTTTACAGATGAAAATGCAAGCTCATGGAAGTAAAATGATTTTCTCAAGGTCGTCTGCTAAGGGGATGATCTGAAATTCAAACCAATATTTACAACTCCACAGCTTCCTGTTTGCACCAGCCATGCGATCCCCTCTTCCCCCTGATGCTTTCCATGCGGTATATGCTTGCTGTCAGTGAGTGGTGCTGTTTATTTACTGTTATCTCACTACCATCCCTGTATCAGCTATAAAATATGTGTATGGTAATTATAGATGTGGTATATTAGCTAATTTGCCTTAAAATCCAATCTTCAGTGGTACTGAAAGTAATATGGCAAATTGCTAGGACATTCATCACTAGCAGGTGACCTACAAAGTTAATCTACCACATGTGCAAACTTGACTTTCCCTGTGGAGTAAGCTATTCTTCCTTCCCCTCCACAAGCTCCCAATTGTGGTTACTAGTGGGCATGTCCAGCCCCACTACTTAACAATTTACTGTTGGCCTTCATTTGATGACATTTACAACAATCTACAAATGCCAATGAGTTTGGATTTTTTTTAATTTTAAAAAGTCCTTTATTTACAATCATATCCCTTTACCTAATATATAAAAACGTTCAAAAATTTCAAAATGCATACTGCCCAGAAACTCTTCTAACTCAAACACTTAAATGGCTCAAATTTTGTTGACGACCAGAGTCACCCTTAGAGGTGACTCATTTGCTTGTAGAGATTAGACATGGTCTTCTTTGGTGTTCTCCATGTGCAGGAAAGAACCTGGGAGTATTTAGCAAAAGAACAAGGAAAGGGTGATGTTGCAACACAACTCGCATGCCAACTCCAGCTGGGGCTGGCAGAAAAGCCAAGACTATTAAATGCAGGGGTGTTCTCTCTCCCTCCCTAATGAGCATCTGAGATTAATATAAGCTCTTGAAAGACTGAGGGTTCACAGATTTCAAAATACAGCCCCCTACATCTTTGAAAGGTGGACTCATAAATTATGTGCAAATAAAATTCTCACATTGTTAAAAGGGACTCTCTGCTTTCTTGATGCAGTACTTAGACAAGGTTGAAAAATTCAAGAAGAGGAATAAATTTGTGCCCTGCTGGGTCCCATGAAACTGCTTGCTTTGCCTGCTTCTAAATTGTATGGGAGACTGTGGCCCTCACTGCACAGGCCTTGTGCAAGTAAGCAACCATTGGTGAGGCTCCATATAGGGATATGACTCTACTCTGTAATAAATCCATCTGGATGATTTCTCTGACCCAACAATCCTGATTGAGACTAGACAACTAAGAGTTTGCCTTCTCACCCAGTAGGTAGTGAGAGGTAAACAAGAGTTCTACCCCATCAGATAAGATGATTATAGTCAATTTGTTTGACTGAATTTTATGGAGAAACCCAACTCTGAAGTTCTCAAATTGGTAGATAATGGCAGAGTTGGGAAATGTATAAAAATCAGTAGCAAAAAATGCTGTGAAGTGTGAAATCAAGGGTTATAGAGAAGAGCTAATGGAAGAAAGAGCACAGTATTCATCAAGCCTGAAATTTGTGAGCAGTAAGAGTAATAGGATGGGAGCCCCAGAGTCCCAGAAGAGTGTCACGTTCTCGTTGCTAAGAGAATGAGATGTCCTGTCTATTGCAGGTGCTGCATAAGATGGCTCCATCCAGGCAGTTACCATGAATGAAAATACCACAGCTGATCCTGGGCTGAAGTAAACCTGTCAGGAAGGTGATTCTAGCTTCTTTATCTCCATTTTTCTCCTAATTTTTTACTATTGTTTTATTTTAATTTTTAGTGTTATTTCATTTTACTTTAGATTATCAAAGACAATTGTATTGGCCAGCAAAAGGGTTTTGCCCTTGTTGGAAAATAAAGATAATTTCTTCTACAATTATGAATGACTACCAAGTGCCTAGGTCTAACTTAACTGAATCAAGGAAATTCTTACTATAATTACAACTGTAATACTTGAAAAAAATGAAATAATTATTTTATATTCTTTCCTTCTTTTTACTCAATGTTTATTTTGAAATTTTTTAAATTTTTTACAAAAATAATGGAAGACTTGTATCATGAACATTACATTTTGGTCACCTAAACTCACCAGATGTCAAAATTCTACCATACTGGAAATTATGTTGAAGTCAATGATGTGTCAACACAAAAGACATCAGCACGGTGGTACACTCCTTTAATCCAGGCAATCAGGAGGCAGAGGCAGGCCAGTCTGATCTACATAGCAAGTTCCAAGTCAGCCAAGCTACATAGAGAGATCCTGTTTCAAAGAAAAAAATCAAATAATAGTTATTGTTATAAATAATATGTGCATACATACATACATACACGATTCTTCCGTGTAGATAAGGACATCATCATCTTTCTACATAATCATAATGTCTGCATAATGTTATTATTCACCTAAGAACTCAACACAATAGCCATTCCATGTGTATTAAAAAATACAAAGGTATACAAAGAAATATATATGAGATTAAACACATGTATAATCCAATACACATTCATATATACACATGTCATCAAACACATATTTACAGATTCCACATTGGCAAATGCAACAACCTGGACATTGACAGTATTTAAATCAATGCATCTGTACTGACTTCTTTGTACAGACTATTTTTTCCATCCTTACCTCACTGAGCTAATATAACAA
>CABHPH010155540.1:0-22589 GCA_902168325.1 Peromyscus nudipes | reverse complement strand
TGTGTGTGTGTGTGTGTGTGTGTGTGTGTGTGTGTGTGTGTGTGAATGTGAAAATATTAAAAAAAAAAGAAAAAATACAAAATCCTGATAATTATTTGCCTAAAATCTTTATTACACTGTGTATATCTTAAAAGTTAAAGATATTGTATAATTGTGACAAAAGAAAAAGGGAAAATGCTACCAACCTTCTCAAAGACCATGAGCTGAGATTCGTGAGGGGCTGATTGGAGCTTTTTATTAAATTCTGCACATTCTTTTGTTAATGCAAGTTTCTACATACATTTCCTTCAGTAGGTTTCCTTTCATCTTAGTGGTCACCGTGCATTCAAATTACATTGGAGACTGAAACAAACTTAGTTTTCCCTGAATTATGAGGATCAGACATATTTCCAAATCTTTGAGACCAAGCATACTATCTTTGTCAATGTTCTATTGCTTTGAAGAACACCGTGACCACAGACACTCTTATAAAGGAAATCATTTAATTGGGGCTGGCTTACAGATTCAGAGTTTTAGTCCATTATGAGCATGGCAGAAAGCCTGGTAGCATGCAGACCGACATGGTGCTGGAGGAGCTGAGAGTTCTAATCAAGATCTATAGGCATCAGGACGTGAGAGAGTAACACTGGGCCTGACTTGAGCATTTGAAACCCCAAAGCCCCCCCCCCCCCCCAGTGACACACTTCTTCCAACAAGGCCACAGCTCCTAATTCCTATCAAGTAGCACCATTCCCTAATGAGCAAACTTTCAAATACATGAGCCTATGGGGGGGCATTCTTATTCAAACCACCACATATAAAGATAAGACTGCTCACTAAAATATTTTGATATGAAAACAAGGTCATGCTGATTAAAAGTAATATTATGATTTTTATCTTTCGTATCTATCTAGACAATGGTATAAATCCTGAATAAACTTGAACATTTATCTTTCTTGCAATTTCTATCCCCAAACCAGAGCTTAGGTGACAAATCTTACAATCACTTTCCCCTAACTACATCCTTTTAAGGCACCAAGAGTCTGTGAAATGGCTCTCTCTCTCTCTCTCTCTCTCTCTCTATATATATATATATATATATATATATATATATATATTATTGTATTTATAACCATAACAAATTTTTTGATAAAATTTTGGAAGAGTCAAGAGCAGTAAACAAGTGGATGAGGAAAGGAATTCACAATCAGACTTTTATATCACAGCTACTATCTTTGCTGGAAACCAAGAAAATGTTTTACATGGGTAAGACGTGCCTGACTTTATCAAATGCTATTTTATGAGATTTTGAAGTAATTTTTATATTTGTTGGAGAGTAAAGTATGGCAGGATCTTACTTTTGATGGAAGCTAGGTTATTATATAGAGACTTTTTTATCAGGGAGATACTCTCTACCATTCTATTAGTTTAATTTAAGCATTATCATCTTGAAATTTATGTAGCAATTAAGAGGTAAATTTTGATTCTGGAGGCACCAAGAAAGGGCAGGATCGTCACTCAGGATATACAGTTATGAGAAGGTTAACCATCTTTTGCTCACTGCCATAATTCACTAAATGTATCACATAATGAAACTCTGTGGTAATTCATTTTTCCTGACAAAACCTGTAATGAGAACAGAAAATGAAATGAATCTATCTATTCACTTGACCCAGTGTGCAAACAGAAGGTAAGAGAATTCTGGCTCCATCCTCTGAAAGTCATCCCTGAGCTATAGTCTTAGGGTGGTTTTCCTTGGGTAACTTAGTGATAAATTCGTTGAAAATATTCTCTTCTACTTAATAAAAAATGGACAAATTCTAATGAGCAGTATAGAAAATAGGTAGAGAGCTTAGCCTACAGTACATACTGCATTAGCTTTTTCTCGTTTGTAGCATATTGTTTTCAAACTTGCTTCGGCATTATTTGTCACATCAAAAGCTACAAAGCAGGGTGACACGCAATCATTTGATAAATTTGGAGTGATGATAGATAATTATTCTATACAAATAATATAAACATTGAAATTCAAGTACTTCTTTCAAGATCTAACAACACTTTCCTGCTTTTATCCAGGGTGATATCAAGAACTAAATAAAAATTCATGTCATTCTCTTAATTAACATCTACTTTAAATTTCATTCCAAGAATAACCAATTAAAAAATCACTGATTCTAAATCTCCCTTGTGAACATGAAGGGATTTGACTAAAATTGTTTTAGTTGGTAGAAAAAGAACTTTCTGTTCTCCACAAAGACCATTATCAATGTCTGTAGACCTTTTTGATTATTACATAGTCAAGGGAATTTTTAGCACTTAGTGGAGAGAATACTGAATGGCTACCAGACCCACTGCAATGCACAAGGTCAGAACAGAACCATGCACTCCAAAATGCTAACATCACAGTTGAGAAACACCTCAGGATGTTTTCACATCGTTGATCTGAAGTCTTTTTTTCTTTAAAGTAGAATGCATGAAATGCTTTGGTCTAAGGCAGATGATGAGCAAAGACCATATGTGAAGGAGGCATGGCGTCTGGTGATGCTCAAGACCCTGACACTTGGAGGTGGGGGTCCCGAGGAAGACTAGATGCTGATGTGATCAACATCCGCTACAGAATTTACTTTAACACTTTGGTTCAAGTAGAACTGCCTCCAGCAATCAGTGGTAATCTTAAATAGACATGGAAATGGGCTAGAGATTTCTTTAAGCATCTTTATCCATAACTTTCCTGGCATTTACTGGGGAGGAAATGTGAGTTTGCAGCTTGCCTGGAGGTCTCTGAGAAGTTTGCATTTCTGCCTTAATCTTTAATTTTTGCATGGATAGAACTTCTCTACCAGTCATCTTTTGAGATCATGGTCTACTCATACATCTCTAGAGCATGTGTTAGGGCTTCCCACATCCCCATGAATATGGCCGAGGTGTTCATAGCCTTTCTGGTCTTGTTTGTTCTATCTGCATGACTCAGGCAGATTCATAAATAAAATTTTCCATTAATTATTATTATTGGCAAATGCCCTAGGTATGCATTACATCACGCTGAGTGGCTCTGATAACAAAACTCAGGTTGAACACCCGTGTTTTCTCTCAGAAAATGTACTTTCCTTAGGCCTGCCCCTCCCCACCCTGAGTCTGGCATGCTGCAGATCTTTAGATACCATGGTTCCAAAGCCATCTTTCAGTGCTCTCCTGGAGGTGAAAGTGGGGGATAGAGCTAGCACAAGCTAAATGGCCACATCATTTATTGATTTTACTGAGATTCAGACATTTTTGTTTAATAAGGTTCATAAACTTACTATCATTTCAACTAACCTGTGAATTTTATTTGTTCTTTGTTCAGGAAATGTTGACTTTGACAGCTTTTTTTCAGATCTCTCCATTGTGCATGGAGACAGATATATTAAAAAGGTCCTTATTTCGTACTCCAGAAGTGCTTTAGAATTTGGCCAACAGATATCTTGGGTTCTGTTACTCTCCAGTTCGGAAGGAGGAAAAGAATAGCATGAGGATGTCCTTCCTGTGGGATGACTGCAACGTTTCTGGCCATCTTCCTTCCGCCCTCAACAAGACGCAGAGGGCTTTATAACAAACCCTATATTTTATATGTTATTTATGGAAAACCTTGGACAGGGTGTGAACAATGACTTTATGTTGTTGAACCAAACACAAAAGTTACCCTGGCCTGCACAGCCATATTGAAATATTCCCAGGAGAGAAGCAGCTGTGTGGGTTGCACTTTATGTAAGGGGATAATATTTCTTCATTAAAATCATCTGTCTCTGAAAAGTGATCTTTATGCAGGATGCATGTGTTTCTGCATCACCAATTGACTTTGTATTCATAGCAACAGAGAAGCAGCAGCCTTAGATGATTTCTATAATTATAATATTTATAATTATGAGCTGTGAGGAAGTGAACAGAGCAACTATATTTGGGAAGCTTGCTTTGCAGTGTGTTTTGATTCAGTAATTCACCCAGTTCATACAGATATACCACATACATGGGATTTCTCATTTATCTCTACCACCAGCTTATCTCAAACAGCACATCAGTATGGAGAGGTGGTTTAAATAATCTAACAATGATGAGGCAAAGAATATTCTCCACCTCCATCCAGAATGCTATCCCCTGAACTATATCTGACTTCAATATGATCTTGGGTTTTTATTACTAAAAGATCATAATTTGGACAGTAGCAATGTTATTTTTAATTGCCTGTCATCCCAGTGGATTCAACTTCCCTTTTCCTCTGTCTGCCTGGTAATTTTTAGGTACTCACTTTGGAGTCTCTATTGCACAGCTTTGATGACATCACCTACGGTCCCTACCAGTGTGCCTGCTGCAGGTTCTCTGGCTCTCTGTGGCACACAGGTATTATAGCACAGATTCAAGCTCAGAAACATGAAAATTACTATCTGGCCATGTGGTTATGCCTGATGAATATGTTGTTGACAGTCTTCTTACATTGATTTGGGGTCATTTTTTACTGAGGAGTCTTGATGAGAAAACTTGTCCTAGATCTTCTAAAAGTGAACATGCAAAGAATCTCTCTGTCTTACCTCCATCAACATGTCCAATAGTCCTCCTCTATCCTTGATACACTAAAGAAAATTAGAAAATGCTGTAGCTGTATTTTCATTAAAAATGGCTTATAATCTTATTATCTCAAAAGATAATATTATTTTGAACTATGAAAGTACTTTACTTGTCTCATATTCCCACTACTGTAACCATCATCCACTTCACAGCCTAGATGTTAAATATTTACATCTGATATGGTAGAAAAATTTCACATGTTGGAAAATTTCACATATTCTCTCTTTCTCTTCCTCTCCATCATAGTAAAACTATATACACTTATAATACATACTGGGAAACAAAGAAATGATACTGATTTTGTAGATAAAAATATGGCTGGAGCTTGAAACACGACTGAACAGTTATATTTTAGCTGTGAATTTGTACAAATAAACTATTGTGTGAACCTATTAAAACTTGGTGTGTCTCTTGAAAGATCTTTCACACATGTTTTTTTCCCAGATATTGTATGCTAGGCTCTCTCTCACTATACAGAAGGATCCAGACTGCTTGAACTGAGATCTGAACTGGTCAATACCATGACAGCCTCCAAACAATTCCTCTTTCCATTGTCATTTACTGGAATTTTTCCAGTTTCCCAGCAAGACTGAGAAACTTGTGTGATCCAGGGCAAGTCCCCCAGTTCCTTACCTTTTCAATAGCTTATACAATTCGGTTGAGAATGATTTGAAGAATCAGGAAAACAGAATGAGGAACCTGGTAATACTTCGAGTCTTGTAGTTTCTACACAGAAAGATATATTTGGGATTCATATTGCTTCCTGTTTCTCTTGTTTAGGTGAAAAGGTATAATGTTTAAAAATTAGCTACTTCTGCCAACGAGTTCAAAGAAGCCTCATTCTAGGAAAGTGTATGCTAATGTTTACAGATTTGGATCACACTCAAGATAGAAATACAGAATTCACTGTGTGTTACACACTCTTTTTCTTACAGCTGATGTTTTTCAGAGTCAATACTCACAGCCTTCCACCTGCTACCTTTTGGAATTCTGGAGTATAACTATCTCTGTGTGTATTTGCTTTGCATATGATTCAGAGTCCCACTTTAAAAACATTTCTTATGATTGGGCAATGGCTAGAGAGACTTCTAACCATGGACACAATTCAGTATTCTCAGGAATCCTCGTCTAAAATGTAAAGCCTTATCTTACAACCCATCCTATATCTACAGAACAGACTGAGTAGTAGGAAATCCAACCTGTTTCTGAAAATTGAACAAATATTCATGGTGTGTTTTGGACCAAAGGTATTTTCTAGACCATTTATTTAAATGTTGTTTGGCCATCTGTCACTGGTGTGGTTTTGGGACGTGGTAAGAGAATGCAGAGTGTCAGCTCAGAGCCCTGTGAGAGCTCTAATCATTTTCACAGAGTCTAAACCAGCGCTGCTCATCTCCACCTTCACTTTCACATTAAATACCAACATTTAATCATTCTTGATTTTCCTTTTGGTATGTTTAAATCAGATTGAAACTGTTCTGTTATGCCTTTTCTTTAATTCTTTACCCACTAAAAAAGTTATCTAACAAAATAATAAACTGTTTCACTAGATCATCTATAGCACAGTAAAGGAAATACCTTCTGAATTAAGTGTGGAAAATCATGCTCCCTTGGTGTTATGGTTAATCTTTCTTTTAAAATATTATTTATTTATTTATTTATTTATTTATTTATTTATTTATTTATTTGACTGATTTTATGTGTATGATTGATTGGTTGATTGATATTATGTGTTGCAGAATATTCCTTTACACTGTGTGAAGATGTATCACTGTGACTGGTTTAATAAAGAGCTAAATGGCCAAGGGTTAAGAAGAAAGAGGTTTGATGGGACTTCTGTGGAGAGAGAGGTCTTCAGACAGAGTCACCAGTCATATGTAGTAGAAATAGAACATGTAGGAGGAAAGGTAAAAACCCACACGCCATATGGTAGCACATAGATAAATAGAAATGGGTTAATTTAAGTTATAAGAGCTAGTTAGAAACAAGCCTAAGCTCAGGCCGAGCTTTCATAATTAATAAGTCTCTGTGTCATGATTTTGGGGTTGGCAGTCCAAGTAAGCCTAATACATTGTGTATATGTGTGTTCCTGAGGGTATGTCTGTGTGCCGTGTGTGTGCAAGAGCTCTCAGAGATGAGAAGAGGCCCCAGATCCCCTGGAACTGAAGGTACAGGTGGTTCTGAGAGTACATGTGGGTTCTAGGAACCTATAATCTCATTTAACATTGAAATGAAGGTTAATCTTTTATTAATCAATATGACTTGACTTAAAATCACCTAGTATACAAAATTCAATACACATGTGAGTGTGTGTATGTGTGTGTGTGTGTGTGTGTGTGTGTGTGTATCTGTCTATCTCTCCATCTGTGTGTCTGTGTGTCGGTCTATCTGTTTGTCTATCCATCTGTCTGTCCAGAGAGGTTTAACTAAGGAGTGAAGACTACCTAGAATATGAATCAAACACCCTCTGAAGTGAGGGGCTGGATTAAATAAAGAGGAAAGAGGAGAACACCCAATGGGCACCAGCCTCAATCTCCTCAGTTTCTGTAAGTTAATCCATGAGCAGGAATCTTCAATCTCCTGCCATTGTGAGATGCTCTGCTGCCATATGTCCCTTCCCACTGTGATAGACTCTACCCACACAATGTAAGCCAAAATAAACCTTTCTTTAAATTTCTCTATCGGGTATGTGATCACATCAATGAGAAACATACCTAATGCACTTGGAAAAGCCAAGAAACAAACTCTACAGCAAGTACTTTCTCTGATTTAGTTCCTAAGTAATTCATTGATCTATTCCATTGTTCAGATTGATTCACTAGTATATGGGGTGTGGGGGAAAACCAAGGTTTAGTGAAAAACTCAGAATATAAAGATATTATAAAGATATAAAGAATACCTCAATCCTAATATCAATGAATGCTGCAGAAATTCTACAAAATCTTTCTCAAATTCCAGCCACAGTACATATATGTGTGTATACATATATACATATATATGTCAAGTAAACATATATGAATTGAAGAAAAACAGAGTAAATAATTGACATCTTCCAATTGGAAGCCTGATATAAACTAATTGAATCAGGTTCTGGGCCCAAAGAAAAGGAACAAACAGGACTGAAATGGCATTAAACACTGTCCTTGGGACCTAGGAACTGTATTCTCAGATTGCCTAACAGACTGTTAAATGCAGAAACATTATGAGGGTGACACTGTTTAGCAGAGTCAATAAGCCCTTTCAATAACTTCCCGACCCAGTGCACACTAAGTAAGAGCTTTCTATCAATCATTTGTGCCTGCCTGCTGCTTGTGCTCCCCATCTTCTTTCTACTTGAAAAAAATTTTTTTTAAAGTCAGTGAAGAAGCTGAGCCTGGTATCAACAATTGCAGAATTCACACCAATAATGAGATTTTCAAATCACTCCTCAATTTCATCGTTTTCTACATTATGCTCCTGAGTAATTGGAAAATAAAGTTTTATAAATTACAAATCCACGTGGTATCTTTATCATTTAATTATTCAACTCTATCTGCTATTTTTTTTTTATCAAGAACAGAGTGATGAGTATTGCCATATATTCTCCACATTGTGGGGTCCTCTAAAGGGAAGCTGGAACTCATCACAGGCTGAAGGCAGAAGTGTGCACTGGGGATCTTAATGAAATAAGCACAGGAAAGGGATGAGCATTCTTTGTTAAGACATTTGGGTTCTCTTCAAATGGACACATTCATATTCAACATATTCCTCATGCATGTCCCCACATCCTCCGTCTGTCTCCTGTCCAAACCATGTAGCTCTTGTCCCATTTCCCACATTGAGAATTACATCGTTTTTCATCTTTTGAGGACATGACATTGAATTGGTAATAATGTCAGTATTCATTTTACATCAGCAAAAGGACAGAAATAACACCCTTTGCTGCTGGGGTCCCTAACTCTTTTTTATTTTGCATTATTTGTTCATGATATTATTTAGCTCAATTGAATAATAAATCGGTCCGTATGTTTAAAGAGCTTCTTTCCTTTTGGACTTAAATATCTACAAACAACTCTAAACACCTTGCTTAAACTCATGATTCTTGTATTTGCTTCTGTCACACTCATTTTACCTATCTGCCTTGATTATAACTAGTTATGTACCTATGAGCATGTTCATGCTTCAGGGCTTAGAGAGTTCCAGCAACCCGTTTCTTGGAGGATGACTTTTGGTTTGATTTATGAGTCTCATCTTGTTCAAGCAGTTTCCTATGATAACACTCTTCAGAGCAATGACCAGCAGGGCCAGGCTAGAAGGGAATCACATAACCACTGTATCCAAAATACCTTTATTTAGAGGCAATTTTCAGTTAGTGGTAGACTCTTTGCTTTTCATTCACCTGAATTCAGTCTGGGCCACTTCCAAGGTGTTTCTATCCCAACGGGAGTTAAGCTATTCTATAAGGGGCAGGCTTACGAAGGTTTATGAATGTTGCTTTGATGTTTTGGTAGCCTTGTCTCTTGAGCAATCGGCACTTTTGGATTTCTTGCCATACAGACCTGGTAACTCTCAGTCTGGGGCTGAAAATCTCCAGTCCAGCAGGCTTCATACTGCTAAGTAACACAAGGAGTAAGATCTAAAGATAGCTTCTAGTGCCCACAGCCCCCAGTGACTGTAGAACAGTGGTACTACTCTTACAGAAACCTACAGGCATGCACAGACCATCTTGCCTAAATTAACACCATCAAAACTGGAGTAAGTTTTAATGGTTATATTTTGTTTTGAGAAACCTAAGCCAAAGCCTCTTCCACTTGCACTATTAACCAAGGCTCCCACAGACTGTTCTTTAGTCTGTGTGAGGCAGGTGCTTCTCTATGGTTTCCCGCTGTGCCATTGTTTTCAATTTTTAGTACTGGAAGTTCTGATAACATTAGAATATTGATTATAATGTGGCTAAAGGCAAGAAGCTTTGTGGAGAGTCTCTAAAATTCTAAAGTCTTATGGCTAGGGCTTACCAATGACAGTATATACAGAATTCTGATTCAGGTAAGCCTTCAGTGATTCTGAACAGTTGTACAAGTTGAGTTATCCTTATCAAAAGTGCTTAGGGCCAGAAGTCATTCTTATTTTTGAATATTTTAAATTGTATTTTTATTTTTTAGTATTAGTATAGAAATCCCATTTGAACACCCAAAATCCCAAAAATCGAAGGTCCAAAATTGTTTAAGTACTGATGTGGTGATACATATTCAGATTAGAAATTCTCCATCTGCAGTGCAGAATTCTACCAGATCTTCAAAGAAGAGCTAATACCAATACTCTTCAAATTGTTCCACACAATAGAAACAGAAGGAACATTGCCAAATTCTTTTTATGAGACTACAGTTACCCTGATACCCAAACCACACAAAGATGCAACAAAGAAAGAGAATTACAGAACAATCTCCCTCATGAACATTGATGCAAAAATACTCAATAAAATACTGGCTAACTGAATCCAGGAACACATCAAAAGTATTATCCACCATGACCAAGTAGGCTTCATCCCAGAGATGCAAGGATGGTTCAACATACGAAAATCTGTCAATGTAATATACCATATAAACAAACTGAAAGAAAAAAAAACCACATGATCATCTCATTGGATGCTGAAAAAGCCTTTGACAAAATCCAACACACCTTCATGATAAAGGTTCTAGAGAGATCAGGAATACAAGGAACATACCTAAACATAATAAAGGCAATTTACAGCAAGCCGACAGCCAACATCAAATTAAATGAAGAGAAACTCAAAACGATTCCACTAAAATCAGGAACAAGACAAGGCTGTCCACTCTCCCCATATTTATTCAACATAGTACTTGAAGTTCTAGATAGAGCAATAAGACAACAAAAGGAGATCAAGGGAATACAAATTGGAAAGGAAGAAGTCAAACTTTCATTATTTGCAGATGATATGATAGTATACATAAGTGACCCAAAAATTCTACCAGGGAGCTCCTACAGCTGATAAACTCCTTCAGTAAGGTGGCAGGATACAAGATTAACTCAAAAAAAATTAGTAACCCATCTATATACAAATGATAAATGGGCTGAGAAATAATCAGAGAAACATAACCCTTTACAATAGCCACAAATAATATAAAATACCTTGGGGTAACTCTAACTAAGCAAGTAAAAGACCTGTATGATAAGAACTTTAAGTCTCTGAAGAAAGAAATCAAAGAAGATATCAGAAAATGAAAAGATCTCCCATGCTCATGGATAGGTAGAATCAACATAGTGAAAATGGCAATCTTACCAAAAGCAATACACAGATTCAATGCAATCCCCATCAAAATCCCAACACAAATCTTCACAGACTTGGAAAGAACAATACTTAACTTTTTATGGAAAAACAAAAACCTAGGAGAGCTAAAAGAATCATGTACAATAAAGCAACCTCTGGAGGCATCATGATCCCTGACCTCAAACTCTACTGTAGAGCTATAGTAATAAAAACAGCTTGGTACTGGCATAAAAACCAACATGTGGACCAATGGAACTGAATTGAAGACCCTGACATTAATCCACACGCCTATGAACATATGATTTTTGACAAAGAAGCCAAAACTGTACCATGGGAAAAAGAAAGCATCTTCAACAAATGGTGCTGGCATAACTAGATGTCAACATGCAAAAGATTGCACATAGATCCATATCTGTCGCCATGCATAAAACTCAAGTCCAAGTGGATCAAAGACCTCAACATAGATCCAGTTACTCTGAACTTGATAGAAGAGAAAGTAGGAAGTAGTCTGGAACGAATTGGCACAGGAGACAACTTCCTAAATATAACACCAGTAGCACAGACACTGAGAGCGACAATTAATAAATGGGACCTCCTGAAACTGAGAAGCTTTTGTAGAGCAAAGGACACGGTCAATAAGACCAAACGACAGCCTACAGAATGGGAAAAGATCTTTACCAACCCCACATCTGACAGAGGCCTGATCTCCAAAATATATAAAGAACTCAAAAAGCTAGACTTCAAAATACTGAACAATCCAATTTAAAAATGGGCTACAGAGCTTAACAGAGAATTCTCAACAGAAGAATCTCAATTGGCTGAAAGGCATTTAAGGAATTGATCAACATCCTTAGTCATCAGGAAAATGCAAATCAAAACAACTCTGAGATACCATCTTACACCTGTCAGAATGGCTAATATCAAAAACACTGAAGACAGTTTATGTTGGAGAGGATGTGAAGCAAGAGGAACACTCCTCCACTCTTGGTGGGAATGCAAACTTGTATAGCCACTCTGGAAATCAGTATGGTGGTTTCTCAGAAAATTGGGAATCAAGCTCCCTCAAGACCCAGCTATACCACTCTTGGGCATATACCCAAGGAATTGAGCATTTCCTTGGGCATATACCTCAATTCCTTGGGCATATACCACAAGGACACATGCTCAACTATGTTCATAGCAGCATTATTTGTAATAGCCAGAACTTGGAAACAACCTAGATGCCCCTCAACTGAAGAATGGATAAAGAAAATGTGGCACATATACACAATGGAGTACTACTCAGCACTAAAAAACAATGATATCATGAAGTTTGCAGGCAAATGGATGGAACTAGAAAATATCATCTTGAGTGAAGTAACCCAGACTCAGAAGGACAAACATAGTATATACTCATTCATAAGTTGATACTAAATATGAGAGAAGGGATGGCCAGACTGCAAGCCACAACTCCAGAGAGGCTAGCTAACAGGGAGGGACACATGGATGACCCTGTGAAGGAGAAGTGGATGAGATCTACATGAGTGGACTGGGTGTGGGGGGGGGCAGAGGGCAAGGAGTGGGGAATGAGAACATAGGGAAATGGGAGGGTCAAGCTGGAACAGGGACAGAGTGGGAGGGCAGGGAGGAAGATACCATGATAGATGAGGACATCATGGGAATAGGAAGAGGCAGGGTGCTGGAGAGGCTCTTAGGAATCCACAAGAATGACCCCACCTTGGTCTACTGGCAGTGGTCCAGAGGGTGCCTGGACTGGTCTACTCTGGTGACCGGCCTAGCAAATAACCTACCTGTCATCATAGAGCCTTTGTCTAGTGACTGATGGAGGCAGATGCAGAGATCCACGGCCAGGCACCAGGCTGAGCTCCGGGAATCCAATTGATAGAGAGAGGAGAGATACTGCAGGCGAGGGACGTGGAGATTATGATGGGAGAACATGCAGAGATGACCGGCCACACTAGTGGAAGCCCATGAACTGTGGACTGGTGGCTGTGGAGCCCCCATGGGACTGGACTAGGTCCTCTGGATATGGAAGACAGTTGTTTGGCTCAAACTGTTTGGCGGCACCCAGGCAGGGGGATCAGGATCTGTCCCTGGTCTGTGGGCAGGCTTCTGGGAAACCGGTGCCTGTGGTATGACGCCTTGCCCAGCCCTGGTGCAGTGGGAAGAGGCTTGGACCTGCCTAGGCTCAGTGTGCTGGGCTCTGCTGACTCCCCATGGGAGACCTCGATTTTGGGGATGTGGGGATGCGGGGTGGCTTAGGAAAGAGGGCTGGGGGTGGGAGGAGGGAGAAGGGGGGATCTGTGGGTGGTATGTGGGGTGAGTAGAAAAATTCTTAATAAAGAAAATAAATAAATAAATAAATGAAAAAAATAAAATCTCCATCTGCATTTCTAAAATGTCTCACTTTGAGAACTGAAATTAATCCTTTTATTTATGAAACTAATTTATTATGTCTTCTATTTGTTACTTAACTCCTAATTTCTCAGGTGATGGTGGGTCAGGACAACTCACCTCAATACTAAGTACTAAGTTCCTCAGGCCAACTTATGTAAAAAGTATGCATAACAGTGCTGTGTATTAATTATTAAGTTCATACAACTCAATAGCATTCACATCACAATAATACACCTAAATTAAGAGAAAAATATTTTTATTTTTAAATAATCAAATTTTCTAAGGAGATGCATGAGACATGATTGAACCCTTCTTCAAATGTGGAATTAGAAAAATCCACTGTTATTGTCATTTCTGTAGTGATTTTGTGTGTTTTTACTTGTTTTTATCATAATGTTCACTGAAAAGAGCCTTCACAAATGAAAACATTTGTTTGTAAAGTTAAACAACAAAGTCTTATCTCTTTTCTCTGTGATGATTTTCCCTGTTTCTTGGATATGTATATTCCATGGCTCACAACTCAGGAATCACAGACATCATTAGAACAAGGGCGTTTCTACTCTGTCTTATCTGCTCCCAATCCCTGAGAGCCACTTTATGCTGCTAAGAGTTGGAACAAGTGTTTTCCCAAGTAAAATATAAAGAGCTTTTTATTACTATTATTATTGAAAATAGATTCTTCTCTCATACACTATCCTGATGTCAGTTTCCCCTCGCCTGACTCCTCCCAGCTCCCCCTGCCACCTCCCTTCTCCCCCAGATCTACTCCCACTGTTTCCTCTTCATAAAAGGGCAGGCCTCTGAGAGCTGATAGCCAAACAGGACAAAAAAAAAGATAAAATAAAAGACAAAGAAAAAGACTTCATATCAAACCTGGACAAGGCAACCTAATAGGAGGAAATGAGTCCTAAGAGCAGGCAAAAGAGTCCGAGATACCCCTGCTCCCACTTTTAGGAGTCCCACAGAAACCCTTGGCACATTGATGGGCACTAAGCTGTACACTGTATTCAGTGTGGTTTTCCATATTATGAAATTATACTCAGTTTATCTGCTTAATACTTTATTTACCTGCTGTTGATTGGAAAGTTCTCTCAAAGAGATTTCTGTCATCAAAGAAAGTATATTTAAAGTCTGTTTTCTATGAATTAGTGTCTTCAAGGTTATGTTTCTGGATTCCTGCAGTAAGTAGAGAAATACTTGTCCTCCCAGTAGATGGATGTGTGAGACAAATTAGTAATAAGAAACACAGAAATGGGTCAAGGAATACATTCATCCTACACAGTATGTTCCAGTTTCTTCAACATGGCTTTTTTGTAGTTACCTTATACTTACAGAAATTTTCCATTGTTTTGATCTTCTAGCCTGTCCCTGATGATGTTTTAATTTAAAAAAACTCAAAATTCCATTAAAGAGTAAGGATGCTGCCCTTCCATTGAACAAACATAATATTTGGGATGATGAAAGCAGAGATAAGAGACTCGGCATAGCAAGTTTTTTTTTTTTTTTTCAGAAATAAAATTCAAAGTACAGAGCCCCCTAGCTCCCCAGCCATAGCTTTCTAACAGGAATGGAGAGACAAGTGTTCAAAGATAATGTAAGAAAATTAACTTCTCTACCCTTTGCAATGGTGGCAAAACAGGATGAGGCAACGTGGTGCAGTACAAGGAGTGTTAGGAACAGAGAATGCAATGGGCAGTGAACTGAGCCCTGGATGAACTCAGTGACACTTTCTCACTGATGACTGATGAGTTTTACTTGGCGAACACAGCTTTAGCTATAGAATGGCAAATGAAGGCTGATTCCCCATCACACACCTTCTGCTGAGAGAGGATGGGTACAAATTATGAATCAACATAACATAACCCCACTCTGAGTTATTGAGTATGAAACTGAAACCTCAGAGATGCTTAAACAATCTATCAGCTGCTAAGCTTTCATTAGAAAATCAGATCATGATGTGTAATGGCCTTTCCTCTACATTTTAATTCCTTTTAACACTTTAAATAGAATTTGAGTAATAGCTTCTTAATGTTCACCACAGAAGGTAACTAAATCTTTAATGGACTCCTGCGGTAGCCTGCTTAATATTGAAATTTAATTGAGGTCTCTGTAAAAGAAATTTTGTTCTGTTTTAATATTTATGCTTGTAGATTCTTGAGGAGCCATGTTTTAGTCAAACTGTTTCACATAAACACAACTAATAATTGTATGTGACCAAAATGAGAATAAGTACAACAGAAGAAATGTTTTCTGACTTGTTGAAGTTCAGAATTGAAACTTTAGGTTTTAATTAAAAACAAAGGTTTGGCTAGATGCTTAATTTTATCTGGGCATGTGCACATACTGACTTTGTGGCCACAACTTCACCACATGGAAGTGTTCTTTCCTCATCTTAGTCTGAATGCAGTTCTCCTTTGCTGTGGGATGGTCTGTATGTCAAACATGTTGCTTATTGGTCAATAAATAAAACACTGATTGGCCAGTGGTCAGGCAGGAAGAAGTATAGGCGGGACAAGGAGGAGAGAATTCTGGGAAGTGAAAGGCTGAGGAGACACTGCCAGCCGCCGCCATGACAAGCAGCACGTGAAGATGCGGGTAAGCCACAAGCCATGTGGCAAGGTATAGATTTATAGAAATGGATTAATTTAAGATATAAGGACAGTTAGCAAGAAGCCTGCCAAGGCCATACAGTTTGTAAGCAATATAAGTCTCTGTGTTTACTTGGTTGGGTCTGAGCGGCTGCGGGACTGGTGGGTGGCAGAGATTTGTCTTGACTGTGGGCCAGGCAGAAAAACTCTAGCTACACTCCTTGAACTAGGGTTCTGGTCTCAGTATCTCCATCATACTCTGACTCATGAAAAACTGGGAAGAGAAATTTTGGTGGAGAATTCACATCTCTAGTGATAAGAATTTTCATATCCACCCATAATTAGAATTAAGAAGGGAATGATGAGTCATCATTTGCAAAGAATAAGAAAAGCCTAGTTCAGTTCCAGAGAATCCTGCCTCATAACCAGTAATCTACTCCTCTGAAGTCAAACTGACTATGCTTAGGGAGCGTGTTCTAAATATATTCACATAGTTTGCCTCTAGAAATACATCACGACACAATAATGAATGTCCCACAATGATTGTCACCTGAGGGCCACAGCCTAATACATACCATACCTCTTTTCCCTTTCATGCCACCTGGCATGCCCTACTATCTAATGTCTCTTTATCGTTCACTTTTTAAAGTCTTGTCATTAGTCTCAAATTCTCCTTTCTAAGGATGCCATACATGGACTAACTTCACTGTGTGCATTTGAAAAGAGCATGAAAATGCCTTATAGGCAGGGTTTTTTCTTGGCTTAACCATAATGAAGTTTAGGATGGAGCCTAAACTTCAAAGAGTAAGGGGTTCCCTAACCCTGTGTTCCTCTTGGTGCACCAACAGTTGGCCAAGGACCAAACTGCAAAGTAAAAGGAATCCATTGGTTACTGAACTATATTTGGGTCAAAAAATTTTAAGCTGGAAAGGGTTTTGCATACCATTTTGTAGTTAAAGTCAGATTTCTAATAAATGATGCCACTGATACACATCTCTGCATTATTGCTGAATATAATGAAGTTACCAAAAAAAGTCCTGGAAAACTTGTAACCAGGTAATTTTGAGAAATGCATCCTTCATGTTCATTTATTAGAGTTTAACTTCATTTGAGTTGTTTATTTTTTTATAATGAGTAACAGTGATCTGGAAAGAACATTGTCAAGCCAAGACTGCATGTCAGATTTTCTATCCCTAGCACAGATCCATTTTTGCCATGTATTAAAACAATATAATGCATTTTGAAATCAAATATATCATATGATATTCATGTTCATTTTTTCAGAGATTAATTTTGTTTAAGTAGGTTTTTTTAGTAATGAGTAATAGTGGTCTGAAAAGAACAATGTCAAGTGAAAATAAGAATATATGTTTTTAACAAGTGTACTTAAATCCTAATATCATACTTACAAAAGTTAGTTGCTATAACACACATTACAATATTAAAGGGCAATTCTTAGGAAATTCAACATGAAAGTTTCATAACATCTTGTAATTTCTGACAATAGTACTAGAAAACACAAGCCCTTTGAGGTACGCATATCATAGTTTCAAAGTCCACATTACTTATATGGAAGACTCTGTTTTAAGATATGTTTAGAATATTAACCATGGAGGAAATTTCTTCTAGTTTACAATGCCCTTTTCTTTTACAGATTGTCTTAGAGACCTTTGTGAAGATACCCAGGGAATAAGGAATACTTCTGCCACTTCTCCTTACTTCTCATGAGGAATGTCACTGTCAGAGGTATACTTTCTATGACAGAGATAGAAATTTTTGAAACCAAAGAAGAAAACTGGTAAAATACTAATAGAGTTTATAATTTTTATAAATATATTCTTATATGTTTCAGATAATGTAGATGATAGAGGATGTGGGTGCACATAAACAAAGAGTTAGCATGATTTAGTACTCACGCTATTGTTATCTTCCCTTAAATAAATAATGTTTAACTGCTACTACATAACAAGTTCTGAGTTACATGCTGGCCATACATAAGTAAATAATTATATAAAACACTTGTTTAGTTCCATCCATTTGCCTGCAAACTTCATGATGTCATTGGTTTTCTCTGCTGAGTAGTACTCCATTGTGTATATGTACCACATTTTCTTTATCCATTCTTCAGTTGAAGGGCATTTAGGTTGTTTCCAGATTCTGGCTATTACAAATAATGCTGCTATGAACATAGTTCAGTATGTGTTCTTGTGGTACGATTGAACATTCCTTGGATATATGCCCAAGAGTGGTATAGCTGGGTCTTGAGGGAGGTTGACTCCCAATTTTCTAAGAAAGCACCATATTGATTTCCAAAGTGGCTGTACAAGTTTGCATTCCCACCAACAGTTGAGGAGTGTTCCTCTTGCTCCACCTCCTCTCCAACATAAGCTGTCTTCAGTGTTTTTTATCTTAGTCATTCTGACAGATGTAAGATGTAAGGTATCTCAGAGATGTTTTGATTTGCATTTCCCTGATGATTAAGGATGTTGATCAATTCCTTAAATGTCTTTCAGCATTTCAGAAGAAGCCATTTGAGCTTCTTCTGTTGAGAATTCTCTGTCTAGCTCTATAGCCCATTTTTTAATTGGACTGTTGGTTATTTTGAGGTCTAATTTCTTGAGTTCTTTATATGTTCTGAAAGAAATCATCCTGAGTGAGGTAACCCAGACTCAGAAAGACAAACATGGTATGTACTCACTCATAAGTGGATACTAGATGTAAAGCAAAGGATAACCAGACTGCAACTCACAACTCCAGGGAGGCTACCTAGTAAAGAGGACCCTGAGAAAGACACAGGGATCGCCCAATGACAGAGAAATGGATGAGATCTACATGAGTAAACTGGGTGTGTGGGGGGCGGTAATGGAGGGCAAGGGTTGGGGGAAAGAGAGTTTACGGGAGCGGGAGGTCCCAGCTGGATCAGGAGCAGAGTGGGAGAACAGGGAGGGAGATACTATGATGAATGAAGACCCCAGAGGAATAGGAAGAAGCAAAGTGCTAGAGAGGTCGCCAGAAATCCACAAAGATACCTCCACTGTAGACTACTGGCAATGGTCATGAGAGTGCCTGAGCTGACCTGCTCTGGTGATTGGATGGCCGAACACCCTAGCTGTCATGATAGAACTCTCATCCAGTGTCTGATGGAAGCCGATGCAGAGATCCATGGCTGAGCCCCAGGTAGAGCTCCAGAAATCCAATCGGCAAGAGAGAGGAGGGATTGTCTGAGTGAGAGATATTGAGACCATGATTGGAAAAAGCACAGGGACAAATAGCCAAAATAGTGGAAACGCATGAACTGTGAACCAATGGCTGAGGAGCCCCCATGGAACTGGACCAGGCCCTCTGGATAAGTGGGACAGTTGATTAGCTTGAACTGTTTGAGAGGCCCCCAGGCAGTGGAGCCTGGACCTGTCCTTGGTGCATGGGCTGGCTTTTTGGAGCCTGGGGCCTATGCTGGGACACTTTGCTCAGCCTTAGTGTAGGGAGGAGGAGACTAGACCTGCCTTGGCTGAGTCTACCAGGTTGGGCTGACTCCCCAGGGGAGACCTTGCCTTGGAGGAGGTGGGAATGGGGGGGTGGATTGAGGGAGAGTGCTGGGAGGTGAGAGGAGGGAAGATGGGGGAATCCATGGCTGATATGTGAAATTAAGTTAATTATATAATAAAATTATTTAAAAAAACTTGTCAATCAGTGGGTGTCTATGTGTATAGAAAATCCATGAGTATATGCATCTATACACACAGACAGGGCTATACATGTCTGTGCATATGTAAATAGTATGCCTATTTATGTAATATGTGTTCATACATACCCATATATACTACATATCAAATACTGAGATCTACTCCAGGGCTCCTCACGATACTGTCAGTCACTGTGCTGTGCAATGAGCTTCCTTCTGTCCTCTATGCACATGCAGTCTCAGCAAATAACTTGAAACTCTTCAAAATGGCCACACTCATGCTCTTCTCTGAATTCTCAGCTTTTTGTACACTTTTCCCTGACTCATTCTCTTCCCTGAAATCTCAACTCAGATCTAAGTAGCATATTCAATTAAGTGAGGGTGGAAAGATGTGCCATTTTGTTCTTCCATTCCATAACTTTGTATCAGAACCGGCAACAGTTTGCCCATAATCGCCCATTAGCTTTAAGGCCCCAAATTGTATCATATTCATGACTCAAAATATATCCTAAGGCAGTGGATAAAGGATGCTAATTAGATTAAGGATGGTTGTCTTAAAGCTCTAATTGTATTCCAGACATAGTAAAGGATTACCTGAAAGCATATGCTTAGTTTAAGCTTAAGTATCTGTTTCTCATATTGTTCCAATGATACTGCTTCCTTCTAGCCACAGGGAAAAGCTACAAGTTTGATTTCCATACAATATTTTCAAATGTAATTAAATAGTGTCCTGGAAGATCTGCAGGCAGTGTGATAGTAAAGAATTTTATAGTATAAGATCCTCTTATTTGAAAAGATTTCTCTACAATTTTTAAAGAAAATTACACAATATGAAGCCTCATATGATGACACACACTTATAATTGCACCACTCACTCACAGAAGACTCTACAAGTTTGAGAGCAGCATAGGTAACATAGTGAGTCCTAGGCAAGCCTGGGTTATAGAATAAGGTGAGTGGAGCTCTGTCTCAATAAAAAGCACATAAGGGGAGACGATTTCTCCTACTCTCAGCACTTCTTAGTTGCCTGTAGTTAGTTCATGGTCTAGGACTGAAGCCTTGGATACTTTCCTCCTTCCATACTAGCCAGTCTATTGATGTCATCCTTGTTCAGGTCATGTTTAGGCAGCCATGTTGGTGAGACATCCTAGATGTACCATTTGACATTTCTAGGAAACATCATCCCATAGCAAAATTCCCATTCCTTTGATTCGTACACTCTTTCTTACACCTCTTCTGTGAAAAGCCTGAGACTTAGGGGCAGGAGCTATGTTGTGCTGTAAATGCATCAGTTGGGACTGGGCTCCAGAGTTCTGTTGTAGACATATCATTGGATCTGGGGTCTACAACTCTACACTTTTATCAGTTGTGGTTTTCTATAATAGTCTCCATATGTTTCAAAGAGACGTTTCCAGGGAATAGCACACTAATTCATTATTCACTATTAAATGACCATGCCTGAAAACACACACTTACAAGTAACATTATATAGACTGGGCAGGTTGTAGTTACATATCTAGGAGTGTGTGTGTGAGTGTGTGTGTGTGTGTGTGTGTGTGTGTGTGTAGCAGTGATCAAAAAAAAGAGTCCATGAATTTGGATAAAATTAAGAGGAATACATGGGAAAGGATTGCAAGGAGAAAACAAAAGGGGAAATAATGTAATTTTTCAATTTTTCAATTTTTTTAATCTTCAAAAGTAAAAGCAAAGCAGAACAAAAGGACAATATTTGGAAATATGATATGATCATATATCAAAGTATGTGTTGTACATTTCAAATTTACATTAATAAATTCAGCATCTAAATATAATATCTTTTAATACATACCTAAAATTCATAATTATGTGTTATTAAGTTATAAAATAACTGCACTGTATTTCATAAATGAAAAAAATTACAATTCAAGATGTAGATTGAAAACTGAAATGCTGCATGAATGTATGCATGTGCGAATGTGTGTGCAAATGTGCTCATACGTACATGTATATGAATGTGTGTACATGTGTACATGCACATGTTCATTCATGCATGTATGAATATGTATATGTATACATTTGCGTTTGTGTTTATATGTGATTCAAGCATGTATGTATGTGTGTGTGTACATGTGTATGTATATTTGAATGTGTAGATACACATGATGTATGTGTGCACAATATATGTGTATGCATCTGCAAAAGTTTGTAAATATGTATGTGCATGTCTGTATGTGCGTGCTTGCATTAGTGTCTATATAGATATGTGCATATGCAAATATGGGAGTATGTTTGTTCTTCTAAATTAATTTCAGAACCCCAGGCAGACCTGATGTTCTCAATGCTGCACAAAATGCTGCTTAAAGTTAGTTTTGTCCCCAATAATAAGCCGGCAACGAGGAAAGTGGTAATCTAATACTGCTTAATGGACTGCTGTACAGCGCACAATGTCATTGTAATTGCTCTGTAGTTAATTTGAGGTACTCTGCATTCGCTCCATCTATGGATATGTTAATTTCCTTCCCAAACGTTATCGTCCCTCATGTGTAAATCCTCCATCTGAGAAATTGGACGTTAGAGTCACAGCAGGAGCCAGAGTCCAGACAGCACTTGTGCAGATTGCTTACTGCAGGTGAAAGCTTCAGGTTTCTTCTATTTCTTTTCTGCTTCATCTAATGTATGAGAGGAATAACAAATCTTTTCTCTCAGTGGGAAGGCACAATGTTATTTTCAGAATAGGTGATTTTGTGAATATGTAAATAGTACCTCAATGTAATACTTTATGATTCTAGGCATATGCAGAGGTGACAGTTGCATTCAAATCTTGAGTGATCTTCCAAGTTTCTCTATCCAATGACTGATTTTTTTTAACTTCATACAAGCAATACTTCTACAAAAAATGGAGCTCAAAAATCACGTATTTTCTAATCAGAATCCCAGAGGTGTCAAATGGCATTTCTAAAATGATGAATCTCCTTTACAGCTGAGCAGTGTTTACTGCACCATGTACAATACAATGCACTGTGGAAGCCCTGAGGGTTAGGGTTATTCATCTTTAAAAACATACACAGTAATAAAGTTCTATGTAATCATCCAAATA